>JAEMWC010000216.1:45000-212500 GCA_016490735.1 Pachyseris speciosa | reverse complement strand
CCGAAAACCTGATTTAACCACTCCATCATGCCTCCCATTTCTGCATCAGTTGGTGTTGGTGTAAGGGGGTTATAACCAAATGCGTTTGTGTGGATTCCATCCTCTTCTATCCATCTTTTCGAATCAAACTGGATAGGGAATTCTACGCGACGATAATATTAACTCGGTTCCATTGATGAAAGTCTCTTCGCACAAGCATCGTGGTGTGACTCTTTCAAGTGACCTCTCATGGAAATCCCATGTTCTATCAGTTGCCGCAAAAGCAAACTGCGTTTTGGGCTTAATTACTTAAACGCACTTTTGGTAGATGCTCTGAAGCTATAAAAATGGGGTACATATCTATGGTTCGTCCGACAATTGAATATGCGTGCCCCGCTTGGAATCCCCATCAACAATACTCGTTAGATAAACTAGAGCGAATTCAACGTAATGCCTCTAGGTGGATTCTTGGCAAGGACATTGCTTACGACGAAAGACTGTCGAAGCTAAGAAGGATGGACCTGAAAACCCGTCGGACCTTTTTAAGTCTAATACAACTTTTTAACTATATCAAGGGCTTTTGTAATGTAAATCTAGATGATTACTATGTAAAGTTCTCTACTTGCCGCACAAGATCTACCAATAGTTACAAGATCTGGAAACCCTATGCACGTACAAATATCCTTAAGTACTCCTTTACGCCGCCGACCGGTTAGCTCAGTGGTAGAGCACCGGACTACCGTGCGGGAGGTCGCGGGTTCAAACCCCGGCCGTACCAACACTCAGGGTCTTTAAAATAATTGAGGAGAAAGTGCTGCCTTTGTAATGACATCTACAAACGGTTAGACTTTCTAGTGTTCTCGGATAAGGACGACAAACCGTAGGCCCCGTCTCACAGCTCTTCATAATTCTCTGATTCTGTGGAACGTAAAAGAACCACTAGAGACGTAACAAAACTCTGGCAGTGACCACCCCTAGTGTCTGTCTTAATTTGATATTGATATTACGGGGGCACTCATACTCAACTTCGTTAATTGTAAACTGCGTTATAAGCAGTCTGGCAAAGTCCCCCGGTCAGTGTTGTAAAGCGCCAGCTAGTGATATAGGCGCTATATAAATAGAGTTTATTTATTTATTATTTTCGCATAGATACATTGATGAGCGGAATTCTTTACCGAAAGATGTCCTTGAAGCAGTCAATGGTAGTAACTTTAAGACGCGTCTGTATAAGTTGCTTATTAGGGTTCCTTTATCGAACTAGAATGTTTTATATTGTCTCTAGGACGTTCTATATTTGCCATATTGCCTATATTAACGTGTTATGTAAATATTATAGATCTTAAAAGCATTTATATATTTTTAGATTGCCATTGATATCTGTTATAAGATTAAAATATATATATATATATATATATATATATATATATATATATATATATATATATATATATATATATATTCCGTAACAAGCATCCAGCGTGTGTAAGATGTTTTCTCCATGAAACAATATATCAAACACAAATGTCGCGAACAGCGCAATAAACCAAACATATTACAGAACAATAAAATGTAGCTAACGGCCATGGCGGAAAATTGCTCTTTAATTGTACTTCTCATTAGTTGAGTAAGTGATGCCAATTTTGCTAACCAATCAAAAAGCGAGGTGAAGAAAAACAAAAAAGTATTGGTGAATTACTTTCGACACTAAAGATAAAACTGCTGTATCTTCAAATTCATGTTATTGTTCTCTGCGAGGCTGCAGGAATAGTTGGACACAACGAAAATACGCACAATTTCACGTTTGAAGGTAAGCCTGAGCTACACTATTCTATTTTCTTCAGACATGAATCATTTTCCAACCTGTAATTAAACTGGTATACAGCTGTACGTCGTTGAACGTAGAAATAACATATCGATACTAAAAGACCGCGAATGGTACCGCTCTCGTCGACATTCGAAAGAGGAGAAGAAGAGACAAAAACGGGAGTGGAAGAAAAGGCTTCAGGAAGAACGAAAAAGGAAAAGAGGAAACGCGAAGAAAGGAAAGCCAGCTGATATTGACATTGCCGATGTGCGGCAGAACGAGATTGATGGGGCCCGTGATAATGATCTTAAGTGCGGAAATTCCTGAATTACTGTACGAAGTTAAAAAGTGACGCAGAATTGCTAGAAGATGAGGCGGTTGGCGCAGTAAAAAGAGAAAGATGCTTGTTTGTGAATTTTCAATTGATACTTTATGAGGCGTAAAAATTCTGCGAGAAAAATATGTGAATACAGATGCTTAATTTATTAAAGAGAAGGGAATCGAAGTGTACTCTGCTCGTATTATGACCACTCTGTTTGAATAGAACATGTATAACATAACTATTATTAAATACAAATCAAATAGAATCGGCAGCTGCGCTATCCATTAACAGTGCTTAATCTGATGTAAGGCATCCAAGGGAGGAACGAGAACACTCAATAGAGTTTTACCCACATTTGTAAACAAATTCATTTTAATCTGTGGGAAAACTGAGAAAAGGTCTATTCTTAGTTTGCGCTGCGCGCGTATTAATGGCGTCTCTGATCGTTTCAAGGGGACACTAAAATCCTTTAATTATAATAAAAAGAGGAAGCACTTAGATTTCGTCTTTTCAGTTCTGTGGTATGACTGTGCGACTTTACCGAGAAGTTTCTGTTTTGGATTGAGCAAAATGCCAGATTAGGGATAATCTTGAAGCTGCACGCGCAGAAAAATGGCGCTATTTGGGTGCTCTATACTCTCACGGGGCACGTTCGATTTTGATGAAAACTGGATACGTGTGCTAAATAATAATTGTAGCGGAATCCACGGAGAGTAATCAATATTTTTCATTAACGTCACAATGACAAACTTTGATATGGAACCTTTTTACAAGCTGCATTCGTAACGAAGAAAGACGTGAAACTTAAAAATCAACTGTTGCTTTCTATTCTATTCTCTTTTAAACAATTTACGCTGGATGTTAATTTGGACGGCCTCGGTCACTTTAGACTTGGCTGATTAACGATTCCCATATTTAGGGAAGGATGCAGATACACAAACTCTTTCTTATTCAGTGAGTGATTTACAGGTTCCTCCGCTTTGTTGTTTACAATCACAAGCTTTTTAAAGAAACAAAGAAAGAGAGTTCTTTTTGTAGGAATGTCCTTTCTGCTTGGTGGGTAGTTTGTTTAATTCGTAAGATAAAGTATTTTGAACTGGTTATAACTCCTAGTAAAACCTTTTTCAGCGTAAAATAAAATTGAAAAGGGACTGGGACAGAACATGCTTAACTTTGAAGATCTCATCTCTTTGGAAACACGGTGACCTTGCTCCGACGGGCATTTTTTGACCATAAGATTAGATTTATAAAATTTGCATCTTTCATATCCATCAAAGATTTCGATACCTAGTTTTAGTTATGCTAATTTCCAATTTGTGTCAAAAAATGATCGCGCTTCATGTTGGTTAAACATTTGTACTCAATAATAGTGAAGGAGCGGCTTAACAAAACCAAAAAAATTACTCTGATCAATCACAAATGTCGCGAACAGCGCAATAAACCAAACATATTACAGAACAATAAAATGTAGCTAACGGCCATGGCGGAAAATTGCTCTTTAATTGTACTTCTCATTAGTTGAGTAAGTGATGCCAATTTTGCTAACCAATCAAAAAGCGAGGTGAAGAAAAACAAAAAAGTATTGGTGAATTACTTTCGACACTAAAGATAAAACTGCTGTATCTTCAAATTCATGTTATTGTTCTCTGCGAGGCTGCAGGAATAGTTGGACACAACGAAAATACGCACAATTTCACGTTTGAAGGTAAGCCTGAGCTACACTATTCTATTTTCTTCAGACATGAATCATTTTCCAACCTGTAATTAAACTGGTATACAGCTGTACGTCGTTGAACGTAGAAATAACATATCGATACTAAAAGACCGCGAATGGTACCGCTCTCGTCGACATTCGAAAGAGGAGAAGAAGAGACAAAAACGGGAGTGGAAGAAAAGGCTTCAGGAAGAACGAAAAAGGAAAAGAGGAAACGCGAAGAAAGGAAAGCCAGCTGATATTGACATTGCCGATGTGCGGCAGAACGAGATTGATGGGGCCCGTGATAATGATCTTAAGTGCGGAAATTCCTGAATTACTGTACGAAGTTAAAAAGTGACGCAGAATTGCTAGAAGATGAGGCGGTTGGCGCAGTAAAAAGAGAAAGATGCTTGTTTGTGAATTTTCAATTGATACTTTATGAGGCGTAAAAATTCTGCGAGAAAAATATGTGAATACAGATGCTTAATTTATTAAAGAGAAGGGAATCGAAGTGTACTCTGCTCGTATTATGACCACTCTGTTTGAATAGAACATGTATAACATAACTATTATTAAATACAAATCAAATAGAATCAGCAGCCGCGCTTTCCCTTAACAGTGCTTAATCTGATGTAAGGCATCCAAGGGAGGAACGAGAACACTCAATAGAGTTTTACCCACATTTGTAAACAAATTCATTTTAATCTGTGGGAAAACTGAGAAAAGGTCTATTCTTAGTTTGCGCTGCGCGCGTATTAATGGCGTCTCTGATCGTTTTAAGGGGACACTAAAATCCTTTAATTATAATAAAAAGAGGAAGCACTTAGATTTCGTCTTTTCAGTTCTGTGGTATGACTGTGCGACTTTACCGAGAAGTTTCTGTTTTGGATTGAGCAAAATGCCAGGTTAGGGATAATCTTGAAGCTGCACGCGCAGAAAAATGGCGCTATTTGGGTGCTCTATACTCTCACGGGGCACGTTCGATTTTGATGAAAACTGGATACGTGTGCTAAATAATAATTGTAGCGGAATCCACGGAGAGTAATCAATATTTTTCATTAACGTCACAATGACAAACTTTGATATGGAACCTTTTTACAAGCTGCATTCGTAACGAAGAAAGACGTGAAACTTAAAAATCAACTGTTGCTTTCTATTCTATTCTCTTTTAAACAATTTACGCTGGATGTTAATTTGGACGGCCTCGGTCACTTCAGACTTGGCTGATTAACGATTCCCATATTTAGGGAAGGATGCAGATACACAAACTCTTTCTTATTCAGTGAGTGATTTACAGGTTCCTCCGCTTTGTTGTTTACAATCACAAGCTTTTTAAAGAAACAAAGAAAGAGAGTTCTTTTTGTAGGAATGTCCTTTCTGCTTGGTGGGTAGTTTGTTTAATTCGTAAGATAAAGTATTTTGAACTGGTTATAACTCCTAGTAAAACCTTTTTCAGCGTAAAATAAAATTGAAAAGGGACTGGGACAGAACATGCTTAACTTTGAAGATCTCATCTCTTTGGAAACACGGTGACCTTGCTCCGACGGGCATTTTTTGACCATAAGATTAGATTTATAAAATTTGCATCTTTCATATCCATCAAAGATTTCGATACCTAGTTTTAGTTATGCTAATTTACAATTTGTGTCAAACAATGATCGCGCTTCATGTTGGTTAAACATTTGTACTCAATAATAGTGAAGGAGCGGCTTAACAAAACCAAAAAAATTACTCTGATCAATCACAAATGTCGCGAACAGCGCAATAAACCAAACATATTACAGAACAATAAAATGTAGCTAACGGCCATGGCAGAAAATTGCTCTTTAATTGTACTTCTCATTAGTTGAGTAAGTGATGCCAATTTTGCTAACCAATCAAAAAGCGAGGTGAAGAAAAACAAAAAAGTATTGGTGAATTACTTTCGACACTAAAGATAAAACTGCTGTATCTTCAAATTCATGTTATTGTTCTCTGCGAGGCTGCAGGAATAGTTGGACACAACGAAAATACGCACAATTTCACGTTTGAAGGTAAGCCTGAGCTACACTATTCTATTTTCCTCAGACATGAATCATTTTCCAACCTGTAATTAAACTGGTATACAGCTGTACGTCGTTGAACGTAGAAATAACATATCGATACTAAAAGACCGCGAATGGTACCGCTCTCGTCGACATTCGAAAGAGGAGAAGAAGAGACAAAAACGGGAGTGGAAGAAAAGGCTTCAGGAAGAACGAAAAAGGAAAAGAGGAAACGCGAAGAAAGGAAAGCCAGCTGATATTGACATTGCCGATGTGCGGCAGAACGAGATTGATGGGGCCCGTGATAATGATCTTAAGTGCGGAAATTCCTGAATTACTGTACGAAGTTAAAAAGTGACGCAGAATTGCTAGAAGATGAGGCGGTTGGCGCAGTAAAAAGAGAAAGATGCTTGTTTGTGAATTTTCAATTGATACTTTATGAGGCGTAAAAATTCTGCGAGAAAAATATGTGAATACAGATGCTTAATTTATTAAAGAGAAGGGAATCGAAGTGTACTCTGCTCGTATTATGACCACTCTGTTTGAATAGAACATGTATAACATAACTATTATTAAATACAAATCAAATAGAATCAGCAGCCGCGCTTTCCCTTAACAGTGCTTAATCTGATGTAAGGCATCCAAGGGAGGAACGAGAACACTCAATAGAGTTTTACCCACATTTGTAAACAAATTCATTTTAATCTGTGGGAAAACTGAGAAAAGGTCTATTCTTAGTTTGCGCTGCGCGCGTATTAATGGCGTCTCTGATCGTTTTAAGGGGACACTAAAATCCTTTAATTATAATAAAAAGAGGAAGCACTTAGATTTCGTCTTTTCAGTTCTGTGGTATGACTGTGCGACTTTACCGAGAAGTTTCTGTTTTGGATTGAGCAAAATGCCAGATTAGGGATAATCTTGAAGCTGCACGCGCAGAAAAATGGCGCTATTTGGGTGCTCTATACTCTCACGGGGCACGTTCGATTTTGATGAAAACTGGATACGTGTGCTAAATAATAATTGTAGCGGAATCCACGGAGAGTAATCAATATTTTTCATTAACGTCACAATGACAAACTTTGATATGGAACCTTTTTACAAGCTGCATTCGTAACGAAGAAAGACGTGAAACTTAAAAATCAACTGTTGCTTTCTATTCTATTCTCTTTTAAACAATTTACGCTGGATGTTAATTTGGACGGCCTCGGTCACTTCAGACTTGGCTGATTAACGATTCCCATATTTAGGGAAGGATGTAGATACACAAACTCTTTCTTATTCAGTGAGTGATTTACAGGTTCCTCCGCTTTGTTGTTTACAATAACAAGCTTTTTAAAGAAACAAAGAAAGAGAGTTCTTTTTGTAGGAATGTCCTTTCTGCTTGGTGGGTAGTTTGTTTAATTCGTAAGATAAAGTATTTTGAACTGGTTATAACTCCTAGTAAAACCTTTTTCAGCGTAAAATAAAATTGAAAAGGGACTGGGACAGAACATGCTTAACTTTGAAGATCTCATCTCTTTGGAAACACGGTGACCTTGCTCCGACGGGCATTTTTTGACCATAAGATTAGATTTATAAAATTTGCATCTTTCATATCCATCAAAGATTTCGATACCTAGTTTTAGTTATGCTAATTTACAATTTGTGTCAAACAATGATCGCGCTTCATGTTGGTTAAACATTTGTACTCAATAATAGTGAAGGAGCGGCTTAACAAAACCAAAAAAATTACTCTGATCAATCACAAATGTCGCGAACAGCGCAATAAACCAAACATATTACAGAACAATAAAATGTAGCTAACGGCCATGGCGGAAAATTGCTCTTTAATTGTACTTCTCATTAGTTGAGTAAGTGATGCCAATTTTGCTAACCAATCAAAAAGCGAGGTGAAGAAAAACAAAAAAGTATTGGTGAATTACTTTCGACACTAAAGATAAAACTGCTGTATCTTCAAATTCATGTTATTGTTCTCTGCGAGGCTGCAGGAATAGTTGGACACAACGAAAATACGCACAATTTCACGTTTGAAGGTAAGCCTGAGCTACACTATTCTATTTTCCTCAGACATGAATCATTTTCCAACCTGTAATTAAACTGGTATACAGCTGTACGTCGTTGAACGTAGAAATAACATATCGATACTAAAAGACCGCGAATGGTACCGCTCTCGTCGACATTCGAAAGAGGAGAAGAAGAGACAAAAACGGGAGTGGAAGAAAAGGCTTCAGGAAGAACGAAAAAGGAAAAGAGGAAACGCGAAGAAAGGAAAGCCAGCTGATATTGACATTGCCGATGTGCGGCAGAACGAGATTGATGGGGCCCGTGATAATGATCTTAAGTGCGGAAATTCCTGAATTACTGTACGAAGTTAAAAAGTGACGCAGAATTGCTAGAAGATGAGGCGGTTGGCGCAGTAAAAAGAGAAAGATGCTTGTTTGTGAATTTTCAATTGATACTTTATGAGGCGTAAAAATTCTGCGAGAAAAATATGTGAATACAGATGCTTAATTTATTAAAGAGAAGGGAATCGAAGTGTACTCTGCTCGTATTATGACCACTCTGTTTGAATAGAACATGTATAACATAACTATTATTAAATACAAATCAAATAGAATCAGCAGCCGCGCTTTCCCTTAACAGTGCTTAATCTGATGTAAGGCATCCAAGGGAGGAACGAGAACACTCAATAGAGTTTTACCCACATTTGTAAACAAATTCATTTTAATCTGTGGGAAAACTGAGAAAAGGTCTATTCTTAGTTTGCGCTGCGCGCGTATTAATGGCGTCTCTGATCGTTTTAAGGGGACACTAAAATCCTTTAATTATAATAAAAAGAGGAAGCACTTAGATTTCGTCTTTTCAGTTCTGTGGTATGACTGTGCGACTTTACCGAGAAGTTTCTGTTTTGGATTGAGCAAAATGCCAGATTAGGGATAATCTTGAAGCTGCACGCGCAGAAAAATGGCGCTATTTGGGTGCTCTATACTCTCACGGGGCACGTTCGATTTTGATGAAAACTGGATACGTGTGCTAAATAATAATTGTAGCGGAATCCACGGAGAGTAATCAATATTTTTCATTAACGTCACAATGACAAACTTTGATATGGAACCTTTTTACAAGCTGCATTCGTAACGAAGAAAGACGTGAAACTTAAAAATCAACTGTTGCTTTCTATTCTATTCTCTTTTAAACAATTTACGCTGGATGTTAATTTGGACGGCCTCGGTCACTTCAGACTTGGCTGATTAACGATTCCCATATTTAGGGAAGGATGCAGATACACAAACTCTTTCTTATTCAGTGAGTGATTTACAGGTTCCTCCGCTTTGTTGTTTACAATCACAAGCTTTTTAAAGAAACAAAGAAAGAGAGTTCTTTTTGTAGGAATGTCCT
Organism: Pachyseris speciosa; assembly: GCA_016490735.1. Lineage (NCBI taxonomy): Eukaryota > Metazoa > Cnidaria > Anthozoa > Scleractinia > Pachyseridae > Pachyseris > Pachyseris speciosa. The sequence continues at coordinate 203,276 of JAEMWC010000216.1, read as the reverse complement.
TTCTGCTTGGTGGGTAGTTTGTTTAATTCGTAAGATAAAGTATTTTGAACTGGTTATAACTCCTAGTAAAACCTTTTTCAGCGTAAAATAAAATTGAAAAGGGACTGGGACAGAACATGCTTAACTTTGAAGATCTCATCTCTTTGGAAACACGGTGACCTTGCTCCGACGGGCATTTTTTGACCATAAGATTAGATTTATAAAATTTGCATCTTTCATATCCATCAAAGATTTCGATACCTAGTTTTAGTTATGCTAATTTCCAATTTGTGTCAAAAAATGATCGCGCTTCATGTTGGTTAAACATTTGTACTCAATAATAGTGAAGGAGCGGCTTAACAAAACCAAAAAAATTACTCTGATCAATCACAAATGTCGCGAACAGCGCAATAAACCAAACATATTACAGAACAATAAAATGTAGCTAACGGCCATGGCGGAAAATTGCTCTTTAATTGTACTTCTCATTAGTTGAGTAAGTGATGCCAATTTTGCTAACCAATCAAAAAGCGAGGTGAAGAAAAACAAAAAAGTATTGGTGAATTACTTTCGACACTAAAGATAAAACTGCTGTATCTTCAAATTCATGTTATTGTTCTCTGCGAGGCTGCAGGAATAGTTGGACACAACGAAAATACGCACAATTTCACGTTTGAAGGTAAGCCTGAGCTACACTATTCTATTTTCTTCAGACATGAATCATTTTCCAACCTGTAATTAAACTGGTATACAGCTGTACGTCGTTGAACGTAGAAATAACATATCGATACTAAAAGACCGCGAATGGTACCGCTCTCGTCGACATTCGAAAGAGGAGAAGAAGAGACAAAAACGGGAGTGGAAGAAAAGGCTTCAGGAAGAACGAAAAAGGAAAAGAGGAAACGCGAAGAAAGGAAAGCCAGCTGATATTGACATTGCCGATGTGCGGCAGAACGAGATTGATGGGGCCCGTGATAATGATCTTAAGTGCGGAAATTCCTGAATTACTGTACGAAGTTAAAAAGTGACGCAGAATTGCTAGAAGATGAGGCGGTTGGCGCAGTAAAAAGAGAAAGATGCTTGTTTGTGAATTTTCAATTGATACTTTATGAGGCGTAAAAATTCTGCGAGAAAAATATGTGAATACAGATGCTTAATTTATTAAAGAGAAGGGAATCGAAGTGTACTCTGCTCGTATTATGACCACTCTGTTTGAATAGAACATGTATAACATAACTATTATTAAATACAAATCAAATAGAATCGGCAGCTGCGCTATCCATTAACAGTGCTTAATCTGATGTAAGGCATCCAAGGGAGGAACGAGAACACTCAATAGAGTTTTACCCACATTTGTAAACAAATTCATTTTAATCTGTGGGAAAACTGAGAAAAGGTCTATTCTTAGTTTGCGCTGCGCGCGTATTAATGGCGTCTCTGATCGTTTCAAGGGGACACTAAAATCCTTTAATTATAATAAAAAGAGGAAGCACTTAGATTTCGTCTTTTCAGTTCTGTGGTATGACTGTGCGACTTTACCGAGAAGTTTCTGTTTTGGATTGAGCAAAATGCCAGATTAGGGATAATCTTGAAGCTGCACGCGCAGAAAAATGGCGCTATTTGGGTGCTCTATACTCTCACGGGGCACGTTCGATTTTGATGAAAACTGGATACGTGTGCTAAATAATAATTGTAGCGGAATCCACGGAGAGTAATCAATATTTTTCATTAACGTCACAATGACAAACTTTGATATGGAACCTTTTTACAAGCTGCATTCGTAACGAAGAAAGACGTGAAACTTAAAAATCAACTGTTGCTTTCTATTCTATTCTCTTTTAAACAATTTACGCTGGATGTTAATTTGGACGGCCTCGGTCACTTCAGACTTGGCTGATTAACGATTCCCATATTTAGGGAAGGATGCAGATACACAAACTCTTTCTTATTCAGTGAGTGATTTACAGGTTCCTCCGCTTTGTTGTTTACAATCACAAGCTTTTTAAAGAAACAAAGAAAGAGAGTTCTTTTTGTAGGAATGTCCTTTCTGCTTGGTGGGTAGTTTGTTTAATTCGTAAGATAAAGTATTTTGAACTGGTTATAACTCCTAGTAAAACCTTTTTCAGCGTAAAATAAAATTGAAAAGGGACTGGGACAGAACATGCTTAACTTTGAAGATCTCATCTCTTTGGAAACACGGTGACCTTGCTCCGACGGGCATTTTTTGACCATAAGATTAGATTTATAAAATTTGCATCTTTCATATCCATCAAAGATTTCGATACCTAGTTTTAGTTATGCTAATTTCCAATTTGTGTCAAAAAATGATCGCGCTTCATGTTGGTTAAACATTTGTACTCAATAATAGTGAAGGAGCGGCTTAACAAAACCAAAAAAATTACTCTGATCAATCACAAATGTCGCGAACAGCGCAATAAACCAAACATATTACAGAACAATAAAATGTAGCTAACCGCCATGGCGGAAAATTGCTCTTTAATTGTACTTCTCATTAGTTGAGTAAGTGATGCCAATTTTGCTAACCAATCAAAAAGCGAGGTGAAGAAAAACAAAAAAGTATTGGTGAATTACTTTCGACACTAAAGATAAAACTGCTGTATCTTCAAATTCATGTTATTGTTCTCTGCGAGGCTGCAGGAATAGTTGGACACAACGAAAATACGCACAATTTCACGTTTGAAGGTAAGCCTGAGCTACACTATTCTATTTTCTTCAGACATGAATCATTTTCCAACCTGTAATTAAACTGGTATACAGCTGTACGTCGTTGAACGTAGAAATAACATATCGATACTAAAAGACCGCGAATGGTACCGCTCTCGTCGACATTCGAAAGAGGAGAAGAAGAGACAAAAACGGGAGTGGAAGAAAAGGCTTCAGGAAGAACGAAAAAGGAAAAGAGGAAACGCGAAGAAAGGAAAGCCAGCTGATATTGACATTGCCGATGTGCGGCAGAACGAGATTGATGGGGCCCGTGATAATGATCTTAAGTGCGGAAATTCCTGAATTACTGTACGAAGTTAAAAAGTGACGCAGAATTGCTAGAAGATGAGGCGGTTGGCGCAGTAAAAAGAGAAAGATGCTTGTTTGTGAATTTTCAATTGATACTTTATGAGGCGTAAAAATTCTGCGAGAAAAATATGTGAATACAGATGCTTAATTTATTAAAGAGAAGGGAATCGAAGTGTACTCTGCTCGTATTATGACCACTCTGTTTGAATAGAACATGTATAACATAACTATTATTAAATACAAATCAAATAGAATCAGCAGCCGCGCTTTCCCTTAACAGTGCTTAATCTGATGTAAGGCATCCAAGGGAGGAACGAGAACACTCAATAGAGTTTTACCCACATTTGTAAACAAATTCATTTTAATCTGTGGGAAAACTGAGAAAAGGTCTATTCTTAGTTTGCGCTGCGCGCGTATTAATGGCGTCTCTGATCGTTTCAAGGGGACACTAAAATCCTTTAATTATAATAAAAAGAGGAAGCACTTAGATTTCGTCTTTTCAGTTCTGTGGTATGACTGTGCGACTTTACCGAGAAGTTTCTGTTTTGGATTGAGCAAAATGCCAGATTAGGGATAATCTTGAAGCTGCACGCGCAGAAAAATGGCGCTATTTGGGTGCTCTATACTCTCACGGGGCACGTTCGATTTTGATGAAAACTGGATACGTGTGCTAAATAATAATTGTAGCGGAATCCACGGAGAGTAATCAATATTTTTCATTAACGTCACAATGACAAACTTTGATATGGAACCTTTTTACAAGCTGCATTCGTAACGAAGAAAGACGTGAAACTTAAAAATCAACTGTTGCTTTCTATTCTATTCTCTTTTAAACAATTTACGCTGGATGTTAATTTGGACGGCCTCGGTCACTTCAGACTTGGCTGATTAACGATTCCCATATTTAGGGAAGGATGCAGATACACAAACTCTTTCTTATTCAGTGAGTGATTTACAGGTTCCTCCGCTTTGTTGTTTACAATCACAAGCTTTTTAAAGAAACAAAGAAAGAGAGTTCTTTTTGTAGGAATGTCCTTTCTGCTTGGTGGGTAGTTTGTTTAATTCGTAAGATAAAGGATTTTGAACTGTGTGTAACTCTTAGTAAAACCATTTCAGCGTAAAATACAACTGAAAAGGGACTGGGACAGAACATGCTTAACTTTGAAGATCTCATCTCTTTGGAAACACGGTGACCTTGCACCAACGGGCATTTTTTGACCATAAGATTAGATTTATAAAATTTGCGTCTTCAATAACCATCAATGATTTCGATACCTTGTTTTAGTTATGCTAATTCCCAATTTGTGTCAAAAAAGGGTCGCGCTTCATGTTGGTTAAACATTTGTACTCAATAATACTGAAGGAGCGGTTTAACAAAACCAAAAAAATTACTCTGATCAATCACAAATGTCGCGAACAGCGCAATAAACCAAACATATTACAAAACAATAAAATGTAGCTAACGGCCATGGCGGAAAAATTGCTCTTTAATTGTATATCTCATTAGTTGAGTAAGTGATGCCACTTTTGCTAACAATCAAAAAGCGACGTGAAGAAAAACAAAAAAAAATGGTGAATTACTTTCGACACTAAAGATAAAACTGCTGTATTTTCAAATTCAAGTTATTGTTCTCTGCGATGCTGCAGGAATAGTTGGACACAACGAAAACAGGCAAAATTTCACGTTTGAAGGTAAGCCTCAGCTACACAGGAAAACAATTTCAGCGTAAAATAAAATTGAAAAGGGACTGGGACAGAACATGCTTAACTTTGAAGATCTTATCTCTTTGGAAACACGGTGACCTTGCTCCGACGGGCATTTTTTGACCATAAGATTAGATTTATAAAATTTGCATGTTTCATAACCATCAATGATTTCGATACCTTGTTTTAGTTATGCTAATTCCCAATTTGTGTCAAAGAATTGTCGCGCTTCATGTTGGTTAAACATTTGCACTCAATAATACTGAAGGAGCGGTTTAACAAAACCAAAAAAAATTACTCTGATCAATCACAAATGTCGCGAACAGCGCAATAAACCAAACATATTACAAAACAATAAAATGTAGCTAACGGCCATGGCGGAAAATTGCTCTTTAATTGTACTTCTCATTAGTTGAGTAAGTGATGCTAATTTTGCTAACAAATCAAAAAGCGAGGTGAAGAAAAACGAAAAAGTATTGGTGAATTACTTTCGACACTAAAGAAAAAACTACTGTATCTTCAAATTCATGTTAATGCTCTCTGCGAGGCTGCAGGAATAGTTGGACACAACGAAAATACGCACAATTTCACGTTTGAAGGTAAGCCTGAGCTACACTATTCTATTTTCTTCAGACATGAATCATTTTCCAACCTGTAATTAAACTGCTATACAGCTGTACGTCGTTGAACGTAGAAATAACATATCGATACTAAAAGACCGCGAATGGTACCGCTACGGTCGACTTTCGAAAGAGGAGAAGAAGAGACAAAAACGGGAGTGGAAGAAAAGGCTTCAGGAAGAGCGAAGAAGGAAAAGACGAACTGCAAAGAAAGGAAAGCTAGCTGAGATTGACATGGCCGATGTGCGGCAGAACGAGATTGATGGGGCCCGTGATGATGATCTTGAGTGCGGGAATTCCTGAATTACTGTACGAAGTTAAAAAGTGACGCAGAATTGCTAGAAGATTAGGTGGATGGCGTAGTAATAGAGAGAAAGATTGGTTTTATTGGCTGTGAGGGAATTCCAGAGGAACAGATCTTGGTAGAGAAGACGAAGCATTTTCCTGAAGAGGCAATCGGAAATAAAGCAAGCCAGGGCATGAGCAGAGGAAAGGAAATGGCTTTTCTTGCAAAGCTTAAAATGACAGACATTCTCATACAGAATCCAAAACATTTTCGTACAGAATCCAAAACCCTTTTACCGACAATTAAATGCACCACAAAAAGTCAAGCAAAAAATCGATGCAGCAGTGCGTCCTATTCAGTGCGCCAAATTGACCTGTCATTGATTATCAAAATATCTCAAGAACCAGTTGGGTGTGGAACATTTGGACAGTGTTTCCGGGCTTGGTACCGTGGAAATATTAAGGCAGGCATTAAGGAAATGAAAAGACGGAATGACATTTCGAAAGAGAGTCAAAGATGTAAGCTTGAGGTGCTTTACGATACTAGTGTATTGCATAGCCTCGGCGATCACGCTGGGCTTCCTTTTCCTTTAGGCATTTCCTCTGAACAGGAACCATACTGTTTAGTCCTTCAATTTCACGGCCATGGAGAGAAAAGCCTTACCCTTCACAAGGGAATCAGACAAAGACTATTAAAGAAAACAGCAACCGTTGGAGTATTTCAATGAGTTATTTGTAGTACTCTGGAATACATCCATGGCAAAGGGTTTCTGCATAACGACTTGAAATCTGACTTGTTACTTTAGCCAAAAGACGGTGGATATCGTCCGATCATCATCGACTTTGGGAAAAGCTAGCCAATAAAGGAACAGAAGGAATACAAGCGAAGCTATGGTGCTGAGTACATTGCACCGGACGTTAAGATAGGACACAAGCAAAGCCAGGCAAACGATGTCCTTTCGTTTGGAAAAATTCTAGAAAGATAAGTTCATGGCAGAAGTTTCGAAAGTTTATTTTGAAACGTTATTTGCAAAGCAACTGCGTTTTCTCCCGCGCTAAGGCCTTCCGTTTCTATTTTTTCTATTCAACTAGCAAATGTACTTTGAGTATCGCTGGTGATTCGTAATATTTCCTTTAAACTCTTCAGAACGTTTCTATCGTACAGATAAAACCAGCAGAAACATTACGGTACAACACTTTAAAAAATTCAGTCACTAGTTCGGGTTGAAGTACTGAATTATTTTATAAATAGCCTCATCATGGTATAAATAACCTTTGATCATATTCGGTATCCTGGAGATGTGATCTGTGGTAGCTGCGATAGTTGGTGATATTACATTTCGTAAAAACTGTTAAGTAAAGAAATGTGACTGATAGATAACATTTATTTAAGCAAGCCACGGGAGACGCATAATGCTTCTTCCATCAACACAATACATACATACATACATACGTACGTACGTACGTACGTACGTACGTACATAGACTTTATTTATACACGGTAAAGACATCAGTATAAAGATAAAAATTAAAACTGATTTACATGTTTGCCGTGTGGGATTGCGAGGTAGACATAAGGCGATTAATTTCGCTTTTGAATGACTGAAAGGAACTAATCGCTCTGACCTTTTGAGGAAGATTATTCCCTAACAATGCCCCATTGCCTGATTTCATACGGTGAGGGACTAGGTACGAGTCTGTAAATTATGGGATTAGCAACTATTGATCCACATAGTCAGAAAGAGATTACCGAGATTCAGAAAATCCCCAAGTTTGGTGTTAATCGGGCTAGTTTTGACTGAGATACAGGCATTTAAAAACGTAAAAAAATATACAAAGAAATGTATGGAAAACCGGACAAATCCGGACATTTGTCCGGATTTCTCCGGTTTTCCATACATTTTCCATACATTTCTTCATTTCTGCGTTTCAGGTAATCAGTGCGGGGCTTGGGCAGAGCGAATTTGCAATCCTTATCCCTTAGTTCGTAATTGGAGCTGAATGGTTTGAACAGGCCTTGAAGGTACTCCGGAGTCTGATTATTAAACGTTTTAAACATAACTTTCATTTTGAATTTCATCCTTCTGGTAGAAAGGTCATCTCAGCCAAGTCTAACTCGGAGGGCAGTAGCACTAGAATAATAATCAGACTTCGTGATAACCCGAACAGCGCGATTTTGTAATTTTTGAAGCTTTTCGGCCAATTCATTGCTAAGACCGTCCCATACAGGAGAGCAATAGTCGAAATGTCGTTCAATAAGTGCTCGATAAATAAGTATAGTCGTGTCTTCAGTTATAAAGGGCCTTAGCCTTTTGAGCGCACCTATACCAGAGGAAATAGACTTATTAATTTCGTTAACATGTCTAGACCATGATAAATGTTGGTCAATATAAATTCCCAAGGATTTAGTGTCTTAAACTCTGGTTATTTCTTGCCCTTCAATCTGTATTTTCAATGGGTGAGTAACGGTATTAGAAAGTCTTTGACGCGAGCCTATTATCATTAACTCAGTTTTGGCAATATTAAGGCTTAATCTATTCGCCCTCAGCCAATCATGAAGGTTACTTAGTTCGCTATTTACTTAAGTTTCAAGCTCCGGTAGGCTACTGGCAGCAATGCTGATACTTGGGTCGTCAGCATACATTCGGAGGTATGGATTTAGTCAGACAGTTTGGCAAGTCATTAATATATATCAAGAAAAGAAGTGGACCAATAAGACTTCCCTGGGGGACTCCACAGGTGACAGTAAGTTCACCAGATAGCTCACCATTTACGAAGCACTTTTGATGGCAATCACTGAGATAAGAGTCAAACCACTTCCAGGCGTCATGTTCAACTCCGTAATTAGCTAACTTGCTTAAAAGGATCTTATGGTCTATGGCGTCGAACGCATTTTTTAAATCAATGAAAATTACCCCATTGATAAAACCGTTATCTATACTGACAGACCAGCTGTTTGTAGCTTCAAGCAAAGCTGTTAGTGTACTATGAAGTGATCTGAAACCAGACTGACAATTAGCTAAGAGATGGTTATCATTAAGGTACTTATAGAATTGATCATAGATTCTTCTTTCAAAAACTTTGGAAACGGCAGGAATAATCGAGATTGGCCGATAATTGTTGACATCTTGTATATTGCCCTTTTTAAAAACTGGAGTAACTCTCGCTAACTTCCAGTCTAATGGGACTATACCAGAACAAAGAGACCGATTAAAATAATTAAGGCCAAAGCTAGCGAGGAATGCGAAGGAAACGAGTAGAAATGCTGACGTCAACCTTATTCCATGGGTTTTGTTTTCCTTCTCAGGGGGTTCCTAAATTTGAATCCCTTAACTCGTCAACAGGGGTGGGAGCAAAGAAAACCTTCAGAACAAAAAGAAAAACTTGTTGTAAAGTCGTTTTTCTTGGATCGTTTCCCATGATCTCATGACTTCATATATTTCCTTTTCCTCATGTCTGCCTCATATAGTGATTATTCACTATGAAAAACGGCAAAACACTGACCCCCTCACCCATACGGGAATTTTTTTCTTGGCTGCACTGGATAGGGAATTCTATTTTCTGAGATTTATATGGGTTTTTTCAAAGTCACCGGGTTTAACTTGGTCCACACATTCTGATTTATACCAGTCGCCCAAATTCCACTGAGCGTTAGCAGATCCTTTTACTAGGTTAGAACAACAGCGAAATATTGTCAGGGACAAGTTTATGGGAGAGCTAAATCCGCCAACAATGTTTGTTTTCATAATGTAACGCTACAGGATCACCAAATACATGTTTATTATATAAAAAATAAATAGCTCTGGAAAGCGTGTTACATGCACAAACACTGTCACACACTCACGCTATACACACGTAAAGCTCTCACTTTTATATACTCTTTCTTTTTTTATAAGAATATATTTATAAGAATATGGAGGCTGAAATTTGCGAAATTTTAAGAACATTTTAAGAATAAACCTGAGGCTGAATTTCTGCCGAAAGAATATAATTTCGTGCGTTGAAAATCTGTAAATACAATGCAGTGATATGTTTTTACTTTTTACTGTAAACAAATTATTCCTTTCTCTAAACGGAAAAACTAGCCATATGTTCAATACTTGTAATTGATACCCAATACATCCTTAAACGGGAATGTCATAAGCTATAATTAAGAATATTAAAAGAATATATTCAGCCTAAAATCGGCAGGAAATAGAAATCCGATTTCCTCCAGAGCCATTTCATGGAGATCTAGCGTTTTCAAAATATGAAGAATCTCTATAAAATGTAAATAAAACAATAATTCAGTTAGAAGAATTTTCCGAGTCACAAGTTTCTGGTAGCGAATTACAGCGCTATAAAATGTCTTGTGGAGTCTGCAAATGGATCAGATTTTCCAGTGATATAGGTTGCTCAATGCAATAAATTAACTGTTCTTTTTCCTAAAAGAGTTCGTATTGGTCAAAGATAAAATTAGTTCTACCTCTTCATCCATTGACCATTAATATCCATTGCTCAAAGTTGCATGTTGCATCTTCTAGATCTCGAGCAAAAGTGTTCGGTTCTGTTTAAAAACTAGGCCGACGCCAATATATATATATATATATATATATATATATATATATATATATATATATATATATATATATATATATATATATATTAATCGTGAATTTGCCCTCAATGCCAAGACATTTTAGGCTGCAAAAATGGTCGAAATCTAGTTTTAAAGTTCACATAATTATGTTCGCGAAATACAAAATACCGGAGTCACTTCGGACTCGCAAATTATGCACTTTTCCGACTCGTTCTATTATTGCTCACCGCTTCACAACATCGGACTCGTTCAACTATTCTTTGCCTTCGCTTTCTAGCTTGGGTGCCGTCGGCTTCTGCGCCTGTAAAGAGGTTGCATGTACAGTTCTCTAAATGCCTCTTTGAATGCTTTTTACTGTACTTTTAGCCTTTGTGGCAGGCGTTCGAAGGGGAAGTTGGAATTCTGGCGTCAAAGAACGTGAGCGTCTGCAACGTAGGCTACTGTATACTTTTAGCATGAGTGAAAGGCATTTGAATGAAAAGCAGAACGGGGAATTCGGGCGCGCGTGAACGTGAGCGCCTACCACGCAGGCTACTGTACTTTTGACCGCATTTTGAATATAATTTTGCCGACACATCATAAGGCAAAGCCGATGGCGAGCGATACTGTTACGTTCACCTGTTCGTGTCACTATTTCTTCGTGTTTTCAAAGTCATTATCTCATGACTCCATGTATTGTGCTTTGCCTCATGTCTGCCTCATACAGTGATGTCACGATGAAAAACGATAAAACACTGAGCCCCCACCCCTACGAGAATATTTTTCTTGACTGCACTGGATAGAGAATTTATTTCGTGAGATTTTTAAGGGGTTTTTCGCATTCACCGGGTTTAATTCAGTCCAAAAATTATTCATACCAGTCGCCCCAATTCCAGCGTTAGCAGATCGTTTTACTTGGTGACAAAAACAATGAAAAGTTGTCAGGGACAAGAGCTAAATCTGCCAACAATGTTTGTTTTCATAATGTAACGAGACAGGATCACCAAATTAAATACATACAAAATTTCAAAAAAATATATATATTAAATTGAGAAAAAAGTGTCAAAGTGACATCTTGTGAAAAAACACAAACGTTTCGGGCATAGCCCTTCTTCAGTGTGAAAACCGTTAAATGTTTGCGCGACTGTAAAATTGAAAGAAACGTTACTAAGAGCTAAGCGCGCGGAAAAAAGGACTCGCGCGCGCCATTTATAAGAAATGAAAAACATTATTTAGGCCGTCTGGTTGCATAGTGCCGAGCCTAAAAATGAGTTACATTTCCAATTGTTTCCGTCTGGCATTGACTCCAGCACATTTCCGCAAACCTCTAACAAGGATGTCAGATAGACTGTGGCCGGGAGAGTTAAAGTGCTCTGCGACCGGGAAACCACTAGTGTTCTTTTGGACGCTTCGTAGATGTTCGCCGAAACGTTCGCGTAGAGTGCGACCGGTCTCCCCGATATATAACTGGGGACATCGACGGCACGAGATGCAGTACACAACGTTCTCCGATTTACAGGTGAAGTGTTCACGGATGGTGGTCGTATTCTTGGGTCCACGTACATGGATATCGGACGTTGTGTACAAGCAAGTGCGGCAGCGGGGATGTCGACATGCGAAAGTTCCTGGGACCTCTGTCTGGAACCTGTCAGAGGTGTGTACCAGGATATCTCTCAGGCTGCGATCACGTCGATGTGCAACTACAGGTGGAACTGGAAAGATTGCTGCAGTAGCAGGGTCACTCGTCAGGATGTTAAAGTTGCTGAGCAGAATGTGCTTAATACGTGAACTAAAGGGGTGGTAGGTCAGCACCAGAGGAATCCTTTCTTCGTTGTTACGGACACGTTTAAAAAGTGCCTCTTGGCGGGTAACGGAGGACACCTTTTCCCGAGCATTACGCAGTAAATCAGAGGGATAGCCACGGCTTTCGAAAAAGATGGTCATTTCTTGGCATTTCTGTAGGAAATCATTATCCTCGGAGCAGAGACGGCGGAGGCGCAAAAACTGAGAGTAAGGAATACCATTTTTGCAGTGCAGAGGATGAGAGGAGGTGTAGTGTAGGTAGGTGTGGGTGTCGGTGTCTTTGTAGTGAACGGAAGTACTGATTCTACTATCCGAGATGCTTAAATTGATGTCAAGGAAAGGTAGCTGAGTTTGAGAAATGGTGTGAGTAAACTGCAAAGCGGGATGGAAGGTGGATACATGGGTTATAAAGTCCTCCAGTTCTTCTCGACGACACGAGGCTGCTCCTACGATGTCATCAATGTACCGCTTGTAGAGTTGTGGAATGTACCCTGTATAGGTGGACAAAATGTGTTCTTCAATGTAGCCTACAAAGAGACAAGCGTAGTTAGGGCCCATTCTACTACCCATGGCTACCCCACCAACAAGGCGGTAATACTGGTTGTCGAAAGAAAACGCGTTTAAAGTAAGTACCAACTCGGCTAAACGGGTTAGTGTTGAAGTTGGGGGGTTGAGCACCGGGCGCTTGTCGAGGAAATAAGCTAACGCCTGTAAACCGCTGTCATTTGGTATAACCGTGTAAAGTGACTTCACGTCCATAGTGAAAAGGAAGCGTTGATCAGGGTTGGAATTGTTGAAATTGAAGGAGTTGACAATTTCCAGGGCGTGGTTGGTGTCTTTAACATAACTGGCTAAGTTCGTCACAAGTGGTGACATAACTTCGTCGAGGAAGGCAGCGATGTTCTCCGTTGGACAGTTACAAGCCGATACAATTGGTCTTCCAGGATTGCCGGGTTTGTGAATTTTGGGAAGCAAGTAAAAACGAGAAGTTGCGGGTGTGGTGACAATGAGATTTTTTGCCGAAGGTGGGAGTTCGTCCTTTGAGATCATATCATCAACGGTAGCGCGAGTCCTTTTTTCCGCGCGCTTAGCTCTTAGTAACGTTTCTTTCAATTTTACAGTCGCGCAAACATTTAACGGTTTTCACACTGAAGAAGGGCTATGCCCGAAACGTTTGTGTTTTTTCACAAGATGTCACTTTGACACTTTTTTCTCAATTTAATATATACATTTTTTTGAAATTTTGTATCGATTTAAGTGTCACGCATCTACTAAGGTGAACAATTCCTTCCTTTTTGTTCATCCTGAACAAATTAAATACATGTTTATTACAGCTCTGGAAAATGTGTTACGGGCGCAAAGACTGTCACACACTCACGCTATACACACGTAAAGCTCTCTCTTTTATCCACTCTTTCTTTTTTTATACTGAGAAGAATTTATTGTAAAAGAATATCAGCCTGAAATTTGCGAAATTTTAAGAATATTTTAAGATTAAACCTGAAGCTGAATTTGTGAAAAAAATATAATTTCGTGCGTTGAAAATCTGTAAATACAATACAATGATATGTTTTTACTTAACATATAAAAATTGTTCCTTTCTCTAAAAGGCAAAACTAGCCAACAAACAAAACACTCTTCACTAGCGACAGCCAAATGTTCAACGATGACACCAAACCACTTGTAATTGATACCCCAATACATCCTTGAACGAGAATGTCATAAGCTATAATTAAGAATATTAGAAGAATATTTTCAGCCTAAAATCGGCAGAAAATAGGAATATTAAGCCTGGGCCGGAAAAACAATATTCTTATGAAAAAGAAAGAGTGTACTCCTTATTGCGCGGGCCGGCATTACGCCAGCTATACGCCACACAACTGTCTCTGGCTAGCTCGCGCAAATACAATAGCGTTTCGTTACAATAACTACATTGAAATGGCTTCAGGCAAGGATATCGTAGAGCAATACACACAACGAATAGTATGAAATCGTACCAGAGTACACAGCATGTCCCTGCCTTCGTATTTATGTCCCATTTGTGGACATTGATGTGATTCCCCTGTGTTGTTTCTTCTACAATGTACGTAAATTTATCAACCAGTTTATCCTCCCCCAACAACCCTCTTTCAACTGGTCAGCAGAGAAGCCTAGCTTCACAAACATTCTTCCTTCTCTTGACATCCTTCTCTTCTCGTACTTGATCAACTCTGATCACTTTCACCGATACGCTTAGTCTTTCTTTCAAGCATCAGCCAATAAATTAGTCTTGCATTTACGCTAATTTTGGCCAAAAAATTACCATTCCGCCGGTTTTTCTTAAACGGTCTTCCGCCGAAGTAGAAATACCGTTTAATGTTAATTTTGTAAAATTATTAGCGATGTAGGGAACGTTTTGTGACTGCGTTACAGCTTTCTGGATTTCGTGACTTTTATTTTGTTTTTGTTGCTAAGTGATTAAATTATCTTGATTTTCTCAAATATCATATGAATAAATGAACACGTAGGCGTAGATTTGTTTTCACATGTATGGTTTGGTGGGGTTGGCGATTGTATCGGACATTAAACAATTTGCTACGTGTTTAACACTGTGACTCTTCAGTGTCTTTGGGAAATTAGGGCCAGCAATATTCCCCACAGCGAAAGCTTATAACATTATCATTGGGTGATACGCGAAGCAACAATACAGGGGGCATTGTAATTGTCTGGTTAGTACTTTACTCCCAAATTCTATTCCTTCACAGCGATTTCATGGAGATCTAGCGTTTTCACAAAATGAAGAATCTCTATGAAATTTAAATAAAACAATAATTTAATTAGAAGCATTTTCCGAGTCACAAGTTTCTGGCAGGAAATTACTGCGTTATAACATGTCTTGTGGAGTCTCCAAATGGATAAAATTTTCCAGTGAAATAGGTTGCTGAATGCAATAAAAACTGTTCCTTGAAAAGACTTTGTATTGGTCAAAGACAAAATCAATTCTTGTTCTTCATCCATTGCTCAAAGTTGCATCTTCTAGCTCCAGCGAAAGTGTTCGGTTCTGTTTAAAAACGCCAAGGTATATATTAATCGTTATTTTACGCTTAATGACAAGACATAGTTTAAGATGCAAGAATGGTCGGAAGTAATCTAGTTTTAAAGTTCACATAATTATGGTCACTTTTTTCTTGCCCATTTTATGGGACAGCTGGACAAGAAAGTTATCGCAAAATACAAAATTGCGGAGTCACGTCGGACTCGCAAATTATGCACCATTCCGAGTCGTACTATCAGTTGCCCTCCGCCTCACAACATCAACCTCATTCAGCTATTCTTAGCCTTAGCTCTCTAGCTTGGGTACCGTCGGTATCGGCGGCTGCATAAGCACTGTAGAGTTTACATTTCTCCAAGAGCCTCTCTGGATGCTTTCTACTGTACTTTTAGTCTGCGTGGAAGGCTTTCGAAGGGCAAGTTGGAATTCTGGCGTCAGAAAACGTGAGCGTCTGCAACGCAGGCTACTGTATGCTTTTAGCATGAGCCGAAGGCATTCGAAGGAGAAGCGGAACGGGGAATTCGGGCGCGCGAGAACGTGAGCGCCTTCCACGCAGCCTACTGTACTTTTGACTACATTTTGAATATAATTTTGCCGTGACAGTCATAAGGCACAGCCGACAGGGAGCAATACTGTTACGTTCGCCTGTTCGTGACACTATTTCTTCGCATAAGATAACGATAACACTGAAGTACAAGGTCCTAAAATGTGTGCATGTGTTATTGTAAAAAGAAATTGGCCATTAGAAGCAAGTAAATGGGCTGATAAGATTTATTTATTTATTTATTTATTTATTCATCTATTAGCCATTTTCACAATATTTACTTTTAATACACATAAGTTAGTGGCGAGGAGACTTCAGGAAACCACAAGGCTTATAGGAGAGGCCACCTCGAAGGATAATATATAAGTGTAATTTGGTGCTGTGTGAGTGCGGCATGACAGATTCAGGATTTTTTAAATAAAAATTCTAACATTTTTTTCTTGAAGGTAAAAAAAGCTTGCTGAACAGGTAATTGAAGTAGAGAGAGAATTCCAAATCATAGGACCTTGAAAGAGAATTGTAAATTGCTTACAGTCAAGTCAGGTCAAGCGTACCCCCCTAGATTACATTAATGAGTTGATTATTTGAACATTGAACCCGTTAGTCGTTTCGAATAATGCAATCGTTTTTTAAATATTCGAATCAAACTTCGATTGCTGATTGGACTAAGCGAACAAAAGATGCTCCTTATATGGGAAATCGAAGTGTCCGACATGGCGTCCAACGGTGAGTGGAAGTGATAGGTGAAAAACGGTATTGTAAATGTTATTATCGAGCAGTTTTTGTTTGCTTTCTACATCCCAGCTTGTAGAAGTCTTATTTGTGAAGTCTTATTTCAGGCGAAGTTCTAGCAAGTTTTCTCATCAATATTTTTGGTCCTTTACAACGATGTACGCTATCAGCTGTGTTTAATTTCGCTCCGTACAAATTTATTATTTTAAGGATTCCTCGGAAAGAACAAGATTGTTGGATTATAAAGGGCTAAAAAAGGTGTGCTCTATTAAAAGAGATGACAGAATTAAACTCTCGTTGGTCGAACGCGTTTTTCAAACACATCTACGGACAGAGTCCAATCAGCAATTGAAGTTTGATTCGAATATTTCAAAAATGATTGCATTATTCGAAACGACTAACGGGTTCAATGTTCAAATAATCAACTCATTAATGTACTCTAGGGGGTACGCTTGACCTGACTTGACTGTAATGTTTGTACGACAGAAATGAGGGCGGTAACATCCAGCCATCCTGGTGCCATAATTATGAATTTCACTACTTGTCTCAAACAAGTTGAGGAACATTGGAGGCAACAATTGATTGTGATAGTAAAACATAAACTTGGCTATTTGAAATGAGTTCACTTGAAAAAAAATCAACGATACCCAATTTAGCAAACAATAGAGCAGAATGTGCTCGATAATCGGAATTGGTGATGGCTCGCACAGCACGCTTTTGCAGAATGAAAATCCTATTTAAGTTGGACACATACGTGGACGACCAAGAAGAGTTACAATAGGTGATATAGGGATAAATTAATGCGTAGTACAGAGATAATTTGGTTTTTTTCTGATAGGTAAAATCGGGCCCGGAATATTATACCAACTGACTTAGAGATCTGTTTAGAGACATAGCTAATATGGTGTTTCCAAGTGAGGTGCTCGTCCACGTATATTCCTAGAAACTTAGTTACGTTAGAGTCTGTTCCAGAGAATGATTTTCAAAAAAAAGACAGATATTACAGTTAAGTTTCTTTTGTCTCGACTTAAAGATGACATAACAAGTTTTTTTTTTACATTGACATAGAGCTTATTACTTTTCAACCACATGTCATAGTTACACAATTCGTCATTTAAAACAGATTGCAACTCAATGGGGTCAGAGTGAGAATAAAAAATACTTGTGTCGTCAGCAAAAAGTAAAGGCTGAGTTAATTTAGAGGCGTTAGGAAGATCATTTATATATAGTAGAAAAAATAAAGGACCCAAAATAGAACCTTGAGGGACGCCACACTTCATGGTCTGCATTGAGGAACAGGCTAGATTAAATTGAACAAAGTTTTGGCGGCAGAAAAATAGCTTTTAATCCACTGCAGAGCCGCACCACGGATACCATAATGTTCCAATTTGGTGAACAGAATCTGATGATTAAGAGTGTCAAATGCTTTGGAAAGATCTAAAAACACCCCTGCAGTAGTTTCATGTCGATCAGTTACGGAGGAAATTTTATTACTGAGATGAGTTAATGCGAAGGAAGTTGAATAATTTTTCCGAAAACCAAACTGATAACAATATAATATTTCGTATTTTTCAACAAATTCTATTATCCTGTTATACATAACTCTTTCGAAAAATTTCGAAAAATTTGGTAATAAAGAAATCGGTCTATAATTCACAAAAAGACCGGGATCGTCTACTTTATAGATGGGAATCACTTTGGCAATTTTCAGTTTATCCGGAAAAATACCTTTAGAAAATGACAGATTAATAGTGTCCATCAGAGGTGCAGAAATGAAGTGAAAAGAATTTTTGATCACGTGCATTCAGATTTTGTCATAGCCCGGGGCTTTCTTCGGTGCAGATATCTTCCAGATATCTTCCAGTTCATTAATAGAAGTTGGAGTTAGGGTGATAGGTGAGTTGTTATTGCCAGTGAGGAAAGAACGAAAAGAACAATTAACTGTAGGTATAGAATTTGCCAAATTGGGACCAATATTAGTGAAATATTTGCAAAATTTATCAGCAATCTCAGCGGGATCCGTTATAGTACTGTTCTGTAACTTAAATGACGAGGGCAAAGGGGACTTACTCTTTCGTTTGTTGATAACTTCGTGCAACAGTTTCCAAGTTTGTTTAAGATCTTTTTTCGCACTCTCAAACTGACTGTCATAATATGAGCGCTTAGCGACGCGAATTAAATGATTCAGCGAAACTTTATTTCAGCTCTTGGCACTTAACGATAATGCAAATTACATTTCTAATTGGAAATAGCTTTTGCAGGCAGTAACTATTTTATTCATGAAATTACCTTGTTTTTAAATGTTTGGATCTTTGCAAAAAAAACTTGTATACAGGTGTGTGTTTGCTTGATCAGTATTTGTGACTTTCACATCACGTTAAACTCCTCAAAAAACGCGCAAAGTTTTCACTTATTATTTTTGTCTATTGGGAATTGGTGAATTTTATTCCAGTATTTATGAAGTTGATGATTTTAAAACGAATGCGTGAACAGCGTTTACATCCGCTTAGCGAGTTTGTTGAAAACTAAAAACCGATATGGGGGAGAGGTCCGTGTTGAGTTGATTCGGTTTGCCGTGAGCTCAACTTTTAGGTAGTCTAGATATATACTAACAAAACCTACGGATTAGATCTATTCGTGCATGATAAGGATTATATCTTCACTTTGGGTCATTTGTCTTTCAAAAATTTTCCTTAATTTAGTTTCGGCGGAAATGGAAGTTGGGCACTGTTTATCTTCACAATCCGCTGTTTCTTGGATTAACGAACAAAAACCCGACACTAATAAGAACTAAAACACGAACGGAAAAACATTAGACTTGCATTTACTAACTTAAGAAAGTGTTACCAAATTATAAATTGTTTTCTCAGCCGATATTTTGTCATTAATCAATTATTACAGAGTTTTCTCGGAGCCATAATAGATCAGAGCTGAAATTGGCTCAGGCTAGTGATCTTTGTAGTTCACGCAAAGGGATTGTACACCGCCACCGTTCCCCGCAATCACAGGCTCCCTGCGAATGCTCACCTCGCGAGTGTCGCCCTTAAACCAGTGAACGGATTGATACGCTTACACAAAGAAACGAACATTTAAATCGACAGCCTTTTACTAGGCGAAACTGTACACGTAACAACTCGTCGGTCTTTGGCAAAAATGTGTTGGAGAAAAGCGCCATAACCATAGTTGGCTATTTGAAAACACAAACAAACAACGTTAACCACGTTGCATCAAGGGTCAAATCAGCCTTCAAAAGAGGAGATAATCTAATTAAACCCGGCCACAAGAAGGAAGTCAAAGCCCAAGAGTTATCAAATAATTCGTTTAAATTATCTATTCATATCTTTCCCCTCTAACAACTAACAACAATAATAACAGCAAAGGACCTACTTCTACCTTTGATAGGTCTCCAAACAAAGGAAGAGCTTGTGTTGTCAATTAGTCGGAACCCATAAATGTTATCCCAGGCTTTAAAAAGCCGATGTTGAACATATGGATTTTACCGATGAATATGCAAAAGTAGTTTTTTCTTGATTTCAGAGTCAGCATATATCTTTAGATTTGATTCAAACGCTTCTTGATCAATTTGGCTCCATCCTTTCTTCAATCATTCGTGACATTTCAGTGGCGTAAAGCTAGCTAAGTTCCCACGAATAAAATTTCAATCTTGTGCCATTCCAAATTAATTTTGTGAAATTGTGACATTTTACAGCAAAATAATTTTAAATGATAACGAGGAGATCACCCGGGGGGGGGGGGGGGGGGTGTACTCCCCTATATGGACTATATAGGTACGTGCCGCGGAATAGGGTATAGTTTTTGGAGGTTCTCGATCCTTAAATAGGGTATCATTTTCGGCTATGTTGGCATAGTGTCCCGGTGTGATCCTTAGATAGGGTGCCTAAATTTGTATAAGCAAAAATAGCAGGGTCCAAACACCCAGTTAAGCGGAAAACAAATGATCTGTCAAAGTTAAAGTATTGCCAAAGCGATTTTAAAAAGATTGTGTTTTTGAGTTGACATGTTCAAGCTATTTTGAGTTTTTGTTCTTCCCTTGCATAGGGTGTCATTTTTCGGGTTTGGGCCTTAAATAGGGTATCAATTTTCGTTGGATTGTTCCTTAAATAGGGTCAGGGTTTAAGACCCTTCGCAGCACACACCTATCCGGACTTTATGGGAGTACCCCCCCCCCCCCCCCCCCCGAGGCAGATCACCTCCTCAATCCTCATCATAGTTATAGCGTTACGCAACAATTTTCTCGAGGATCATAATAAAAAAAAATCAGTGTATTTTGGGAATATTTTCATTTCTCTTTTATTCCTAAAACGCAGCTGAACTTCTTTTCATGTCTTATTCTTGGTTTTTAAATAAAAAGAACAAACTCACCTGACAATATTAAATACTTCACCAACAACGCACGGAACGATGGCAACAATTTCCAGAATAGAAATCAGGAAAACATAAAACTGTAAAAACGAACGATAAAATCCGACGTTTCGGAGTAGTCATGACTCCATTATCAAGGAAAATATAAACGAGGTCATGCAAATTACAGCATTTAAAGCGATTTTGGCGCGAAAAAATTAACATAAGAGGGTGCGAATATTATAAAAATACTTCCGCACGAATGGAGTCTGATTGCACGTTGAGATTTGGCTTTAAAGCTCTTATAAAAAGCATTTCGTACGCTAAGCAGTCAAATTTAGTTTTGCATTTCTTAAGCACTTGGAAACGCTTTAGCAGGTCCTGAGGCATTGTTCCGTGCATGTTCTTGTAGTGTTTGGCAATGGCGGAGGAATGTTGTTTGTGTCCTTTTACACGATTATGTAAATGTCCGCATGTGTAACCTACATAACCCGCATCGCACAGGTGACATTGAAAACCATAAAAAACACACTGCTGATTTACAATTGGTGGTTTTGTTTCTTTAACATTAAGTTCTTGTTCAATTTTTCGGCTCACAAACACAGGCTGGATGGTGGTATGTATTTTTAGGCTCAAATCATTAAGTTGTTTCCTCACACTATCCGCTGAGATTTGGTCTTTGAATGGTAAAACCACTCGAATCGTGTCATCTGTCTCTTGAGATGGTGATAAAGGTTGCTGCTGATCGCAAAACTTCGAGTCAACGAAACTTTTGATGGTAGAATTAACAAGATGTTTAGGATACTTCAGCCTTGAGAATACTGTTTTCAAACGGTCACATTCATCGGAAAAATGTGTCCAAGATGAAGACAAACGATTTGCTCGATCAAGAATAGTTCTCAGTAGACCCTTTTTATACCGATTGTCAACATGACTCTGATAGTGCAAGAGTAGACCTGAATTAGTGGGTTTCACGTACACCTTTGTCTCAATTTGCGGCGATCGATTCAGTAACTGGATACCCAGAAATGGGAGCATTCAATTGCATTCGGTTTCCATCGTGAATTTTACGGAGGAATGTGCTCTGTTGAGCGTGTCCAAGAAGTTGGATGCTGTTTCTGTATTGGGCATGATGGTGAGCGTATCGTCAACATATCTTCGATAGAAAGAAGGGAGTTTACCCTCTCGCTCAAGATTTTCTTCTATGTGGGACATGAAGACATTAGCTAGTAAAGGACTTAGGGGGGACCCCATAGCCACGCCATCAGTTTGTTCGTACAGGGCTCCATTGAACTGGAATAGTTGTCCTTTAGTAGCAACACTGAGAAGATCCACAAGATCCGTTTTGGTGAGATTTAAGTCGTAAGTTGTATTAAACCAATTGTTTGTGAAAGCTCTGTTCGCGAGGAGCTCTATCGTTTCATCTAAGGGTACGTTAGTAAACAGGGAAGACACGTCATACGAGACCAAGATGTCGCCGTTTGCGATTTCCAAGTTGCGGATTTCATTGGCAAATTCAAAAATGTCAGTTACTGTGTAACGATTTAAGGACAAAGGCTTGAGTTTAGTGTCGAGCCATTTTGCCAAAGCGTAATTGTATGTTTGGGTTGCTGAAAGTATGGGGCGCATCGCCAACCGATCCTTGTGTGTCTTTGGTAAACCATACAAATGCGCTAATCTGGAGCTTGTAGGGCGGACCGTATCTGCAATAGGCTTGGGTAGAATTCCACGAACGATGGACTGTAATTTTTTTCTGTAGGAGAGGGTGGTAATATGTTGGTGGTCTGCCTTTACCCGAGGGCCTTTCGAGAGGAACCTTCCGAAATTTACTTGAATCATTGATGGATGCTTCGGATAATAGTCGTAGATATTCGGGCTTGTCCATTACCACCACTCCTGATCCTTTATCTGGTTTGGTGACGACGATGTCGTCACGTTGTTTCAATTGTTCGATGGCAAGCAATTTTCTCTCGCAATTTTCTCGCTTGTCCTTGCACATAAACAATTAAACCATAGGTAATACCGCACAAATTACTGTGTTTATGTTAGCCGAAGACACGTATTGGGCATTATATAGAATGACCACGTAATAGGGCATTATCCCTTAAATAAGCCGTAATAAATTGGCTCGGATGATCTTAAACAATTGATCTAATACCATGAAGAAACGATCAAATTAACCGTACACGTGAGAAGTCGCCATGATGTATTTTCGGTCATCGACAATAATGTGTTTAGCAGAAGCGCAATAATAATAGTTGATCAATCAGAGGCGTCCTTCAAAATTAATAATGATAATGATAATGACAATGATAACTTTAGTAGCGCGGTTTCAAAGGAAAATCAAATAATCAAACAATAAAAAAGGTATTCAAAGCCCTTTTGTGTTATCAAACTGAATAAATTCAAAAAATGATATTTTCATATCGTGATTATAGCAGAGGCCTCACTTCAAGCTTTAATAGGAATTGAATAAATATTAGAGCTTGTATTGTCAATTAGTCCTATGAATTAATTGCCTCTTGCAACCTCGGATATGCCAATTTCTAAACAGCTCAAAGACTTGAAACAAAACACGATGAAACCAGTAAACGTTCTCGTTCCGGTAAACGAAGCTTTTCCGGTATTCCTCGTAAACAATTAAGACGTAATAATACCGCAGATATTGACATCTTTAAGTAAGCTGAAGCCACATGTTGGGCACTATGGTCACGTGGTAGCGGGCATTTCCCCTTAAGTGTTATTAGTTAGTCCTATGAATAGATTACCTTTTGCAATCTCAAAATGAAAATGTGCCTTTTTCCAAACAGCTCAAAAACTTGAAATAAAACATGATGAAACCGGTGAACGTTTTCTCAAGGTTTAACGGACGGTGTTGGATATACTGTATATTTCAGGCGTCAGGGACGGGAGGGCTTATTAGAGAGGGGGGCTTAATAGAGAGTGGGGGAGGGAGGCTTATTTCAAATCTGAAACACGCCGTTTTCGTTTTAAAACAGTTTTTGCAAAAAAAAAAATCAAACAACTGCAGTGAAATTTTATTATATAATAAAGAGCAGCAAACAGTATCATGAGTTTGAGTGTATATTTGATTGAAAACAAACCAACCGGGTCGAATGAAGTGGATTTCGCAACAGGGAATTGAGGAGGGACTAATTACAAAATCTCATGTCCCAAAAGGGGTGAGGGGCTTATTTGAGAGGGCGTGCTTATTACAAAAACCGACTTCCAAACGGGTGACTTATTAGAGAGGGGAGGGGGGGGGAGGGGTCAATAGAAACAGGGGGCTTAATAGAGCTTTTACGGTATGAGCTTTTTCGGTGAATATATACAAAAGCAGATTTGTATGGTTATGGTTATTGTGTCACAGTCACAGAGTTACGGAATAATTCACTCGAATATCGTGAACTAATAACAGTATAGTTTTGGATTTATATTCCTTTATCTTTTTCCTAAAAGGCAACTGAATATTCCTTTAATCTTAACCTAGGTTTTTAATTACCAATGTCAAACTCATAAAGCAAAATAAAATATTTTACCAAAAGGGACAGAACGATGACATTATTCCAAAATAGAAATCAGTGAGATTGAGGCTTCTCTGGCTGACGTGTGAAGTTCTCAGACGTTTAGACAAGACACCTGTGATAACATACAGCAGGACAAGGTAAAACTTGATTTGTTTTTATTTGTGGGGGCTCGGTTGCTTCCTCAAAGTTTCTTCCATCCACAAATTGGTTCCTTTCGTTTCTTACTCGAGGCTTTTAACTAGTCTCAGTTTAACACATATAGCACAAATTATAAACTCGGAGAACCAAAGTAATTTATATTTACTATAATCGCACGGCCACCTTAAAACCTTCCAGTGTCAATTGCAACTTGCCAAGACGTTAACTCGAGAATCATAAAAAAAACTTTCATTTGACTCAGCTTAAAATACAAACAGCAGACGGCGTACTTTTAGTATTAAAAACATCTTGTTTCCGATACAGGACCTCTTTTCACTTTTGGGATGAAAACTTTAAGTAAGATGTTTTAGATGTTCAGATGTGTTCACTAATTGCACCAGCAGTCAAGTCTTGATACAAGTTTTGTTTTATGTCAAACATCTTTTCAGCACACACGGAAAGGACGGGTTTCTCGGATTTCTTGGAGACATGAAACTTGAGTTACTTGTTGGGGTGAAAATTTAAAGTCAGAATTTTTAGATTTTCAATTGTGTTCACTCTACGAATTCAAACAGCAGTCAAGTCTTGATACAATTTTTGTTTTATGTCAAACATCTTTTAAGCGCATACGGAAAAGACGAATTTCTGGGAGACATGAAACTTGAGTTACTTCTTGGGATAAAAGTTTAACTGAGCCAGATGGTTTATATGTTCAGAGGTTTATTTATTATGAGTGTGGAAAACGTGGTTTTTACGGATTTTCCAGAGACATGAATTTTTGAAGTTTAAATCTTGCAGAAATGACGGACAGCTGATTGAATTCATAAAGATATCGAACTCAACCTCAGTAGTTTTCTGGGATGAATGGTTTAACTCAGACGTTCTTCTCGGATGTTCTTTTCTACGAGTGCGGCAAACGAGGATTTCATGGATTTTTCGGGGACATGAACTTTTTAGTGTTTCAGACTTTTGTAGAGAAGTCAAGCCTTCTGCAGACACTGATGTATTAACTTCCCAGCTAGACCACAGAATTACCTCTTTTGCTTGCATGGATGCCGTGGTCGTTGAAAAACAAACAGGCGTGACAGCTATTGTTTTACAGCTATGGTGCCGACCACTATTCGATCACATAATTACTTTGATTGAAATAGCAGGCATATTTAATTTCAGTTTTATGCTGCAAAAGGCAGCTACGACAAGCCAAAAACAGCAAACAAACAAACAGAGACTGCCGTGGTAAATAACTTTGACGATAGCATCACTTCTGAACTTTATCAACGAGTTCGATCCTGAATCGTGACAAAAATGCAGCAAACTTCTCGGCGGTTGTTCTTTTGACTAATCCCTGGGAAACAAGCGCCATTGAGTGGGTAGAATAACAACAGCCTTGTTTACATTGTTGGCACGTTTACGCCGCAAATCGTTTGACTCATCGAGCTGCTAGTCTTTAGCCTTAAGCTTCAGTTCTGCCCTTCTTCAAAGAATCTGCCATTCTTCCTTCCCGAAAGTTGTAATCGGGATTTCTCAAAATAGCAGTCCATTGTCCAAATCCGTGCTTATCAATCCTCTTCTTTAGAAAGTCGTCTTCTTCCGCCGTAAATTTCAACAGCCGACGATGGCTTCTTTGGATTCGCAATCGATTTGTCGGTGTGGCATCCCTCCGAGGGGAAACGCTTTTCGATTCTGTGCTTTCGGTCAGTGCTGCAAGACTCAAAGTTGAATCGTTAAACCTCTTGTTGACCTCCTCGTCCACCTCAGAGCCTTTGGTACCTTACAGCTTTTGCAGACACTCGTGAGCCTTCACAGAAACTTCGCGCGACCCTTGCTTTTGATAGTGAACTTTGGCAACGGCTGAGCTATGTTTCTGATCTTCCGACAAAATCTTTTGCTCTTTGCTGGTGAGCTGATTGAGGCTTTGCGTTTCGACGATTTCACGATAGCGCGTCAGGTGAATGTACTTTCCGATTGCGTCAAAAACTAGTTTACTCATGATGTCGCCCAATTTGCTGTGTTGGCCTCCATTTCTCGTGACAAGACCGAACTCGCACTGGGTTTTTAGCAATGGCCTCACGAAGTTGATATAGCTATCGAAGACCTGCACGCTTGCGTCGGTTAGAATCAAGGAGTCAAATCCGTATTTCCTGGTAGTCTTGAGCTTTTTCTGGTCAATAAATCTTCCGTTCTCCTTCGCTGCCCTAACCATGTCGACTGTCAAGTGCTGATAAGTCATAGGGCGCGACCGCTTCACTTTAATGAACAAGTACATGGACACAAATCTCGTGCCGAAATGTTAAGTCTGATGGGTTCACTTGACCTGGATTGCTCTTGCACGTCTTTACGATGTTTTCGTAACGTGGCAAGTGAAATGTCACTACTTGCAGCAATTCCTCCATTGTCGCCCAGTGACCTCGACCTTCCAATGTGTCGATGTCTAGTTCCCGGGTCCACTGCAATTTCATCATTTTTGCCACTGTCTTTCGAGCTCTCTTAAGGTACAACTCAGTAGCAGATAGGTTTTGCAGAACTGCGTAGGATGCCCTATTGATTTTTCTAAAATCCATTAGTTCGGAAATTGCCTCTATGTAGCCTAATCACCCACCATGTCCGAGTTTGCAATCGTCTTGCAAGTATTCTACGAACTTGAACAAAAGATTTAGGGAGCGCTGATTGTAGTCTATTACTTCAAACGTCAATTCTTCGTCATCTTCACAATAAAATTTCATAAAATTTAAAGCTTCTCTTCACTATTTGTTGAGGTGTGGAATCTTTCTTGCAGACCCCACCACTACCAGTCAACCATTTCGCCAATGCTTCGCCAATTTGGCCGGAGACTGAAAATGAAGGAACAACTGTGACACCATGTTTTGGCCCTCGGCTTGATTCATAGTTATTTGTAGGGGTCTCTGATAACTTGGTGTCCTGCACTTGCAATGAATGTTGAAGTTCTGTCAGGTCGGTTTTTTGTCAAAATAAAAGAACCAGCTGTGTTTAGAATTGAGATGTTTCCTGCATCCACGCTGACTTTGAAATCCTTCGTGTTCGCATACTTGTATTGGACAATGGTAAGACCTGTCCGCATCTTCTTTTTCTAAGTGAAGTCGTTTTGGTTTTGGCGATGCACCATCAATCGTAGACCAATCGACTTTGACCTTCTTGTTCATTCTTGAAAAAGAGGAACTGATTCAGCCAACAGACTTGTTTGCGGTGAGGGTAAAAGAGGGAATGAGTTTGCGGAATGGCATGTGGCATGACTTGCGGAATCGCATAATTATGCGGAATGTAATGTATGCAAAATGGCGCGAAAAAATTAATTCAACTGAAGGAGTTAATTATTCAACAGCCAAACGCAAGCTATCGGTAGCTGCCGATCTCGGTCACAACAATTAACTACTCTCCACCGGGCTTGCTTTCGTATAAATATTACACTTATGAACTCTTGAGGTGATTAAATTTTCCTTGAGTTTTGCTTTCATAGGATTAGCCTGTTCGCGAATGATATTTGCAGCATATTTGTGAAGCTATGCACAAATTTTTCCATCTTGTCAATTTCACAGTGTAGGTCAAACTCTTTTGGCAGTTTTGAAATGGATTAAGTTAATTTTTATTTTTCTGGAGTCCAATGTAAGCGATTTAGGAACGGAGCATCGCAGAGGCTTAATATGGTTTTCAGAGTTTTACAAGAGTCTCAAATCGGTCGAGCTGCTTTTGTTGTTATGATATGAATAACTGAACTCTCGAAGACCGAGCGACAAACGACAAAAATATTATAATCAGTTGCGAACTGACTAATCTTATAAAGGCAAACTCAAGACAAATCACTTCAAGCGGGTTCATTTGAAATATTTATATCAAGTCTATCAAAGCACAAGTCCTCAAGTCCTGAAAAATTTCTCGGTCAGATCGAATTTGTTTTCAACATTTTGTTGTCACCGAGATCAGCAACTAGCTTGCGATTATTCACTGTGTTAGGCTGGAAGACGCGATTAATATTGCGCGAGCTCCAATACGCAAAATCAAGATTATTAACCGTAAAATTATTATCTTGAGAAGGGGCTATTTTTTGATCTTGGTAACAACAATTTGCTGAAAACAAATTGGATTTGACCGAGAAATTTTATAACATCTGGTACCTTCGGATGAGGCGACTCTTGAACGCAAGCACTGAGTTCAGTTATTCATATCATAACAACACGCGACCGATGTGAGACTCTTGTAAAATTCTGAAAACCGAAACTTGAATAAGCCTTTACGAGGCTCCATTCCTAAATCTCTTACAATCGATCCCGGAAAAATATAATTTTATTTAATCCATTTCAACACTGTCCAAGAGTTTGCCCTACACTGTGAAATTGACAAGATGGCAAAAGCTCGCTTGTCTCACAGCCGCGAACGATTCGCACAAATACCCTGCAAATATCATGGACTATCATTCCCGAACAGACTAATCCTATGAAAGCAAAACTCAAGGTAAAATTTAATCACCTCAAGAGTTCATAAGAAAGCAAGCCCGGTGAAGAGTAGTTGTGACCAAGATCGAGAGCTAGCTTGCGATTATTCTCTGTGTTAGGCTGTAGAATAATAATAACTCTTTGAGCTGAATTAATTTCCTCGCGCCATTTTGCATAGGTTACTTTCCGCATAATTATGTGATTCCGCAAGTCATGCCACATGCCATTCCGCAAACTCATTCCTCCTTTTACCCTCACCGACTTGTTTGCACCACTTAGCAAAAACCGACGAAACAATCACACCCATTGGCAAACAATAGAGCCACCATTTAATTTGAAGCTTGTCAGCACTAATCCCTACTTGCCCGAGGTTATTACTATTGTACTCAAATTCATAGCAGAGAGTTACATCCCGAATAGGTTCGAGCCTGTCCGGGCAAGCCTGTGCATACCTACAACAATGGCTACATTGTGCAATTTCAAATTTACTGAGATATGCCTCTGCTTGCCATTCTTCATTATTCTTGAGTTAATTTACAAACCCAAGTTGGCATTAGTATGGCGTTGGTGTTATGGTGTTCAACGTTACCTTGCCCGGACAAGTCAAAAAGCGCCTCGAAAAGTCTGTTAGAATCTGCTATTGACTATGTTTCGTGTTGAGTCAAACTTAAAACACTACAACAAACGTTTTGCCATACAATTAAAAAGCAATAAAAACGTAGATTGCAAGAAAAGAAGAATGGTTCTATTGAAGAACATGTACAAAGGAACTGTCATTTTCTTAATAGGAACCATTTTACATCAATGGGAACTAATTGTTAGGAACAAATTGTTCCGCGTGTCAATAAAAAGGAACATTTCATTCAAAAGGGAACTCGTGAATGAGAACAATTGCTGCTCAAATGAATAAAAAGGACCAAAATGATAAAAAGAGGAACAATTCCAATGGGAACATTAGTTCCTAAGCGACTCATTTCGGAACAAAAGGTTCCTTTTTTTAGCTCTAAATGAACACTTTGTTAATATTTCTCACAACAGTTTGTTCTTTTTCATACTATAGGACCACTCCAAATAGGAACAATGGTCCCATCATGGAACGTTCCCTAAGCAAAAATGAGAACAGCACCAAAAAACTAAAAGTCAATTTAAAAGCCAGTTAAGGGATGAAGAAAACATGCCAAAGCCTCTTAAGAATCTAAATGCTGAATAAAAACAACAGCCAAAATTGGTTGACAAAACCTTGCTAACACATGTTGAAACATGAAAGTAAAAATTTAGGGAAACTTAGAAGAAAAAGAAGAAGAAGAAGAAGAAGAAGAAGAAGAAGAAGAAGAAGAAGAAGAAGGAGAGGAGGAGGAGGAGGAGGAGGAGGAGGAGGAGGAGGAGGATTGGAATCCTTAACTCATTCCTGTCACGTTCTGAAATTTACTGGTCCACATGGTCCGATGCTTTCAAAAACCTGCAACTTTTCGAGCTGCCAAACTATAGTTGAAGTGAGCCATTTTCATTGCCAAATGCTCAGCTGCTTAGACTTTGTCACCTTGTAAACTGACCCAAACTCCCGATTTTCATTGACAGGAGCGGATCCACCCCTGTTTAAACCGTTTTATGGAAATCGGTCAGGCTTCGCAGAATAAATTATGTATTTTGTTTTTAGTAACAGTAATTAAAAACTTATAGAGAGCAGCACGTAGCAGCAGATCTTGTCCACTTTGTTTATGATCCGACTGGTTTAATCTCATCACACAGATTTCATAAGGGATCGAAATTCCTACTTAAGAGCGTTTTGAAAAGTTTTACTTTCAGGTGTTGTTTTGCCTTCCATCATTTATGGTCTTGTTACAAGAGTAAATTCAGGTCAACTGAAAAACTTCACGGCCAAGCCACGACGCTAATCTATAACTTAGGGAATGACACTCCTTACAAAGACTCACTAAAGAAGGCCAAATGGCATTCCTTAGCTTATATCTACAAGACCAAACCGTTTACTGCGCTGTTCAATAACAGTTTCAAAACTCAACCGACAACTGCGTTTTTCGCTGCCGTCAATCAAATTTCCGGCGGCTTCCCACTATTACCGAGAAGCGACGATCGATGAGTGGCCCAAAGCGGTTTCAAGCATATAGCGGATAAGCTGCAGCTTTCCTTTTCGATTCTTAGGATACTCAATCGGAATTGAAGGGAAGAAAACTACTCCGACTCGCTCGGTTCTGCGGTATTGGTAAATACACGGTTGTTTACCATTTAGAAAAAAGTCCCGGAAATTTCGGTTGGGAATTTTCGTTCGGAAGGAATGGTACGTGTTTTGCATTTCATTTTCATTTTATTTGTTGTTTTCTCCATTCAAATTATATTAATAATTACTTTTATAATAAATACAAGGTAAAAAGAAAAAAAAACAGAAAAGAAAGAAAATAGAATGGAGAGGGGGACGATATAGTAAGAACTAATTAGTGCCTGAATAATATTTAATTATTAATATCTATAGCTTATTACAAAAAAAACATAAGCACACACAGACACACACACACAAGGATACATCATGGAGATTAGTACTGAGCAAAATAATATTTGCAAATTGCTTTTTTTTTAAAGGATTTTTGATGGAATATTGCGAATAGAAAAAAGGAAGATCATTCCAAAAAAATATTGACCAATAACAGTAGGGGGAAATTTTCTTATATCTGTCCTAAAGGAAGAAAGGAATAATTGTTGAGAGGTTGCAGTCCGTGTGGAATAATTATGTTGCTCAGAAACAAAGGATATTGAGAAATTACAAGGCTTGGTCATCACAAAGATGATCATATAGAAATAAACAAGTATACATTTTAACAATGTCACGAAATAAACCTAAGTTAACATAATGTGGAGTAATATGATCTTATTAAGGAACATCATTGGTCATTCTAATTGTTTTGTTTTGGAGTCTTATAATCTGCAATAATGGGTTTTCGTAGTTATTACCCCACAATATGCAACCATATAAAATATAATGGTAAATAAGAGAATAATAAATATTAGTTAAACATTACCTAGACAACGCTTTATCTTAATCAAAATGTTAATACACTTGCTAAAGCCGGTTACAGACGAGCAAGTTTTCCTTGACATGTGTCATTGACAATTTTTATTTGCTTATGTCTATGAACGACAAGTTTTCTTTGGCAAGTTTTGCCTTCACAAGTTTTATTTGCTGGTGTGAACGAATGAACAAATTTTCTTTGACAAATATTCACTGTTGCCAGCAATTCAATTACATAGCGGACGGCAATTTTTTTGACAAGTTTTCCTAGTTGACCCGTAAAGACGAGCAAGTTCTGCAATGTGTCAAGTCCACTTGCTCAAAAACTAGCATGCTAGTTTTTGAACAAGTGCACTTGTCAAGGAAAAACTTGACAAGTTTTTCTTTACACACCAGCAAATAAAGTTTGTCAAGTCAAAACTTGTCAAGGAAAACTTGCTCGTCTGTAACCGGCTTAACTTTGTCACAAATATTTGCTATATGATCATGCCAGGATAAGTGATCAGCGATATAAATACCTAAATATTTCAGACTTGATAATTGTTCAAGGCATTGACCAGCCAATGTTATAATGGAGGAAGTAAGTTGTAATTTATTTTTTGATCATGACGAGGTTGGAGTTAATTTATTATCACATAGCCAGTCATACTTATTTAGAAGTTCAAAGTTAATTTGCAGCAAGAGGTTGTCTATATTATTGTCGGAAGCTGTTAGGGAAGTATCATCAGCAAAGAGTTTTGCAGAGGAAATTAAATTGGAGGCTTGGATAAAGTCATTGATATATATTAAAAGTAACAATGGTCCAGGAATCGAGCCCTGAGGTACACCGGTTGGGATAGAAACAGTAAACTCTTTGCTTCCTTTTGTTTACCATTTGCCTAAAATTTCCTGCTCGTCGCGTCGCGCTTGCTGATTGGATAGATTGCGCTCTGCCAAAAGCCAAGAGGACTGAAACTAGTACAAAACATAGAAACTTCTAAATTGTAAACGAATTTCCATTGGGGACGCCCCAACCGGGAAAACAGGACTACCTTTTCAGAACTCTATCCTGTTTGTCCCGGGAATTTTCCAGTGGGACGAACCAGAAAAAAATGTTTACCATTTACATCCCAACCGGAATTTTCAGGAATTTAAAATTTGTGGTAAATGGTAAACAGCCATAGTAACCTTAAACAATGTACATTTTGAAAGTCATTTCCCTGCCAACAGGCGGCCGCGGAGAGAATTATAAGTTTACTTCATGACAACAATTCTACCCTTTACCCACAAAATATGAGCAGTAAAAAAAATAACAAGGAAATACCGAAAGACCAAGTTTACGCAAGCATCTACTACTGCGGGAACTCTTCGAGCGATGTTCGAAAAGTTCTCGTACATATGCAAAGTTACGGAATTTTGCACGTGCAATTTCATTGATAGAAGCCAAATCGCAGTTTGTCGGTTATGAAAATCGCATTAAGCCCATTTCGCTAACTTTATTGTTTTTGTTTTGTCTTATACTATCAATAGTCAGGTCTGGAGATGAAAACTTCTCCTGTTATTTTGTTGTGGGTGCTTGCTGTAATCTGCTGTTCCGCTGCAAAACACTCGTGGAAGCATGGCGAAAACGGTATGTACCACTCTTTGATGCATAGCATATATAATCCGATTTATGGAAAGGCAAACACTTTATATTGCAAGGGAATAGAAGATAGCATTAATTATCCCACCTTACCTGGTACCACCTGCTCTCCCAGCTCAAGATTGTGATTCGGTTTGGCGTTTGACCCTACGACCTCTCCGCTCCGCAGTCGGTGGTTTACTAACTTAGAACACATCAGCGAACCGCTGCAAACACCTTCCCGCACCTCAGTTTCAACAATAACAATAGACAAACTGACTAATTGACTAACAATACACCTACGGACGTTTGACTAAAACAGGAGATACTAAGACTACGTACAGATCATTAATTCCAATTACTTTGATTTTGATGAAGGCTCAAGCAACAACGATGCACCAGAGAACAGCAAATCTGCAAAGAAAAATAATGATTCAAATGCAAGTCCGTATAGTGGGCCAGATACTGGAATAGCACAACAACAATCCGGTGAACTACAGGTGAGAAAGGACAACTTGTAAAGTTACAAAACAAAGTAGTTAGAATCATTAATAACGTCCCACTTCGTGATCATATTATTCCTCATTACCCAAACCTTGGTCTCTTAGGGCTAGTGATCATATTGTAGATAGGAAGCCCTTCAATGTTATCTTAACCCTTGAATCTGAGCAATCCTACCCAGATTTCCTGCCAAGTTTTTTTTCCCTACTGGGTTTTTTTCTGGCAGGTTTTTTCTGGCCTCTGTTCTGACAGTATTCTGTGTAAGCTGTCGCTCAGCTCTGTTCCAGTTTTTTCCACCACATCTTTGAATGTAATAGAAGTTGTTGTATAACGTGTTGTTATTTCTGCGGTCCTCGGTTGTTGTATAATTAACGTGTTATAATTTCTGCGGTGCTCGGCCGAAACAGCCAAAATAAACGTAATGGTTTTTCGAGGAAATTTTGCTCGACAATTATTGGATGTTATTACTGGAATGATATTTCCATTTCTATTCGCCAAAAACCAACAAAACAACTATTTAAAAGAGCTCTCTTTCAGTATTATCTTAATCAGTATTAATTTCTACCACGCGCCCATGTAAAATTTCTTTTCCTTCTGTTTTTCTTTCCCTTCTCTACTTATGGTAAGGTTTCTTCTTTTTATCTTAACAGATTATGTATTGTAATTTAAAAGGGCATATAATTAGTTTACTATATCATGCCCTTCTACACTCCTTCTCTATTCCTAGTCAAAAAAAAATATACAATATGATGATGAGGAGTAAATAAAGAAAGAAAAATGAAATGAAGAAAAAGAGAAATGAAATTATGAAGCGCTTCGCATACTAAGTTTGCCTCAAGTAGTATAAGCAATAAACAGCTTATAAAAAGCGATCAGCTAGGAGCCTCTCAGTGAAGAGTTCACTATGTCTATATGTGTTACCTCATGGTAAAATATTTATATAGCTATGTATGTTATTCATTTATATAGTTTATTACTTGTATAGAGCGGTTTTCAATTGGGTGTCGAAAGTAATTATGGTTTTGCTTTGGTTTTGCATTGCTTCGCTCTTTAATTGGCCAGCAAAACTCGCGCCACTTTCCCAACCAATGAGAAGCAAACGAAAACCCAATTGTGACTTGCACGCGCTTATTTTCCCGCGCTTTGCGCCGGCTACATGTAATTGCTTCGTATTCTGATTGACTCATTGCACTGCTTACTTCTGTTGTGATTGGTCAGAGTAATTACTTTGGTTTTGGTTTTACGACACTCAATTGAAAAGCACTCTATGTATCGTGCAGTATTGTATCTATTAGTATATATGTATTGTATTTATTATAAGTGTGTCGGGTTCGGCCTCGCCTCTGTGTCCGTTCGCCTGCCCCTCGTCACGCCTTCCGCCTTCATCATCTCTTTTTATCTTATTGAGTCAAAGTACGCGTGACGATAGTTTCTTAATAAATAAATAAATAAATAAATAAATAAGGGTGAGAGAGAGGCTCAATGGAGGAGGCTTGGAGAGAGACTCAATAATGTGCCCCCTTGTTGGTAACTTTGCCATGGAAACGTCAATTGTCATGAACAAACAAATAAAATGCCATAGGAAATTTTGCCAGATAGAGTTGAGGAAAAAGAAAGAAATAAAGATAGAGCATACCCCATTCCCCATATGTCCAAACTATATGGTTAGAATCTTGGTACCTAATCAGTGTGGCGTGTTTGCAAAATCTTTCACAGCCCAACACCGCGGTGCTTTAAAAATAAAAATTAAAAACATGTAAATACCTAAACAATCTAATCTACACTTTAAACACAGAAAAGAGCCGTGCCAGCTGTCGTAGCAGAGGCTGGGAAGGAGATTGCGACGGATTTAATAAAGGAAGCTGTCGATAAACAAATAAAGATCATAGAAGAACAACAGCAAAAGGCACAGGAGTTCATTGACAGAAAGGTACCGTGCGCCTTATTAAACTAAGTATCATTTCCATTACTTTCTTAGAAACAGGTGTTCCGCCATTTTCAGAGCTATATTTTAGCTTGATAATCAAAACGTTATGTTCCAGATTCAAAGGTCCGTTACAGTAACAACGTCAATTCTTGATCCCTAAATTGCTGCAATATATGCCTGTCAAAAGTCTGGCTGCCA
This sequence comes from Pachyseris speciosa, assembly GCA_016490735.1. Lineage (NCBI taxonomy): Eukaryota > Metazoa > Cnidaria > Anthozoa > Scleractinia > Pachyseridae > Pachyseris > Pachyseris speciosa. Next base: position 167,264 of record JAEMWC010000216.1, on the reverse strand, counting down.
TAGTAAATCCACTTCAATTGAGATTGACCGGTGAATGAAATATTTCCGACGTAAATTTTACCCAAAATGTCACAAGATTGTGAAAGTTGGTTATTACTCTCACCCTCACTGTGATGGGCTTCCTTTGGTTGGATTTGAAAAGTGGAAAATGGTGGTGGTGAGGTTGGGGGTGAGGGGGGGGGGGGGGGGGATAAACTAGTCAAAAAGTCAAGACAGAACTAAAAGAAATGTTCCTTTCCTTCTTCGCAGCACTAAATGACCAAATAGTAACTGTATGATTTGGGAATCATTTCTATTCTCAGTTGGAGTTGAATATTGAGCCTGAAAAAGGTTGGAAAACAGAGAGCATGTACGTTCCTTCTGGGGTGCATGTGGATGCAGAGTACATAAGTGGGGGAAAAGATGAGGAGGACCACGCTGGAGAACAACCATTCTCTTATCCCATGGGAATAGGAGGTGTAATGATGAATGGATGCTATGGCACAAACTATCAGATAGGCGATCCCTGTTATGACTTTAAGACCGCGTCAACCATTTGCCTTGTAAGCAAACTTAGTAATTGATTAGCTTCTCTCCCCTTGTAGTCTTACTAAAAAGTCAAAAATGTTTGTAAAAGGATAGATCACGCAAATATACGTTATAACATGACCTTAAACAATTTAGTTTGAAGAGCCCTTGCAGCTATTCCCTGGTCCAGACCAAAACCACACCCTGACCAGCGGCACGTCCCCTACATAGGCCATGTGAGGGAGTGCTTCCCCTCTACCCTCCCCCCCCCCCCCACAGGTACAAAACATGAATCGGCAAATCCTATTTTACCTCGCATATAGGTTCAGTGACATTAGAAACAACTTGGAATCGATTAGAAAACGTGGTACTCCTTGAATCAACCTTGGTTTTTCTTGATATTAAGGGACTCATTGATGGAGCTGCCTTCATTGGAGTGGGTTTTGATGGACGAGGGGATTACAGCCCTGAATCACGAAAGATGAGCATTGTTCAAAGAGTTTGTGCTGGAAAAGCAACGTAAGTTTGTCCCATTTCAAACGTAGTTGTAAGGAATACTTAGGCCTATATTTGAAAGGGAATGAGGTGGCCAGGATCTACTCCACTTCCGTTTTTCATCAGCTGTATAAATATATTAAAGCTGTATAAAATAAAGAATAATTTACTTTCAACGTGATAGGATACTTTTCTTGACATAGGCTAGGGCTTTTAAGAACGACTGCCGCTAAGGCTTGAGCAAAATTGAAAATGGTAAAACACAACTTGCCTTCATACTGGGGTGAAACTACTCACTGTGGCAATTGTTTGACTCCTAACAAAAACCTGAGCTGAGCATCATGAGGGGAAGTTTAGGCCTCAAAAAGCATTTTGGGGGACATTTTGCGCCGTAAGAGTCAAGGAGTTTTGTTAGCGAAATAATTCAAAGAGCAAATCAAAAGTCAAAAACTGCTTATATCATAGTACACATTCACCATTCCTCTCAAGAAATATGGAATCAGATATTTATCTTAATCCCCAGGCAGTCTTACGGCACTCGCTCACTCGATTCTTATTAATTTATTCATTAAACTTTCCTGGTAAGTAATGTATTTCTCCTCAAAGTCCTCTTGGCTCAAAGTTTGCAAGTTTCAGCTGGTAGTAGAAAGGCGTAGATTTCAGCTCGACCGTCTATATCATGAGGTGAAGTGAATATGAATGGCGTTGATCGGAGCGTGTGAAGATTGTAACGCGGATGGTTTTTGATCGATCCTCAAATATACCTTTGTGGAGTTGGAAAGTGGAAAGCTAATACGATTAAGCACACAAGCTGCGGTAAGCCTCAGAGCGACAAAAAATGCACGTCGAAATCTTAAAAGCGATGACGAAATATCGGCAATCACCGTGGTTTATTATTATTTAGACCAATTGAGGATTTTTCTTGTTACCCGAAAGAAGAATGTTGCATGGAGGAATGAATGTCTGAATCAAAACAAATTATTTTGAAGTCACTACCTGTAGCACTGTAGAGCACAGTTGAAGTTCAAGCTAAGTTCAAGACAAGAGAAAATAGCGCCCAAAGTATATGTTTATATAACAGTGGGTATGCCATCGACTTTTTTGCAAATAAGATTTCATACGACCATATACAAAGAAATAAGAAATGTCCTATCCTCAGGCCGAAAGTGAGGAAAGAAACGTCTTCGGTTGAACAAAGGATTGGAACATTCAACAATGAATTAAATTCCCCGTCGCATGAACCCTGCGTGTTTTCTTGCATGCGGTACATCACATTTCAATGGTTGCCACAATGTACAACGTCGCTTTGAAGTCGCTACACTGAATTATCATAAATGAAGTAACCAGCAGAGCGTTTCTACCAAAAACTTTTTTTTTTTCAAGCAACAAATTTGTTTTAGGAGAAAAGTCACCATGTTGTAACGTCGCTTTAGATTTCTTGGGGTCTTACACGAGTCAACATGATAACTTTCTCATTTCGGGGTGTCGCGCAACGCTCTCTTTGAGGGAAACCTAGTGTAGAATCCAATAAATCCGTTACGAGCGAAAATACATGATAACCAGTCTAGTTTGAGAGACTCTGGGAAAGAGGTTGCGTTATTAAGCAAAATTGCAGACTGCAATTAATGCAGCGAGATGGATCCATGAGCAGACTCACAAGAGCCTTTGATTCTTCCTTTTTCTTGACACTGTATTCCTAATATGAGCCTAAGTTTAAGTGTTCTTACTGATTTCTTTTTAACACAACTGAGAGTAGAGAAGAGTCTCCTCCAGGCTCACATTCCTCAACACATCCACCCGTGGAACGCTCATTTACTATGGGGTAGAGCGTAATAGGAAACTGTAACGTTTTCGCGGTGTTATCTTTAAATTTTCCCAACAGGGGAAGGGCATCCCTTTCACTTGCTACTTTTCGATCAAGTTGTTTTGTATTACTCAAGCCTTCTGATAACACATGTTGTTTGTAGCCACAATAAATATCTTTAATTAGGGCATCATTTTTTAGATAAGCCAGACATCCTTGAATTTACTTCTTATGTCTAATACTCTCCTCCAATTTCATTTTATGTACACTCATCATCATCATCATCATCATCATTTTTTTTTTCAGATATGATAATGCTGATGTTCCTGACACAATGAACGTGCACGGTGTGTATGATACAAGCACCTCAATGCATAGCTTTTACAGTAGACAAGAGTACCAAACATGGCTTCAACAAGAAGCAGGAATGTCGGGGTCATTTTTTGGTTTTTACGCTGGTGTTAAGAGAGCCTGGGGAAGTTCTACTCTTAGCGGATCAGAGAAATATATGTCACTTCTTTCCGTCGACATTGACAGGTGATTTGAAATATTTGGACGTTAAGATGTGTGAAATGCCGCTGATTTATCCAGTAAATATATGTCAAGTGCAAGTGAAAGTGGCGGCGCACTTGCACTTTTGAGAATTCCCAGTCGTTAAAATAATAGCTTTGTTTAATCTGGCTAATTTTATTACGGGTTACGCCTGTGGAATACAATGTATAGTGATTAAGACCGTTAGTAATGTAAGGACAAGTGGCGCAATCTTATCCACAGCGAAAAGAGCCTGGTGGTAAATTAGTGCCGTTAGGAGCCGTGACAGCAGGTAGTTGTGCCTTAACTAAAACGTCCCGAAAGTTAGAAGTGCGTCTGTAAGCGAATAATATGTCAAATTGTCTGCGTAGTATATTAGAAAAGCGAGGAAGCGTTGGATTATATGTAACGGCAAAAAGTATGCGGTTAATAGAATCGTGAAGGTTAGTCTGCAGAGCGTCAGTGCGAGAAATATTAGCAGCTCGTAGGAATTGCGAGTCAAAGAAAGTGTTATGATGCCCCCGTGCGGGGAGATATATTTTTAATTCATTAAGGCGGAGTTTGAATGCATCGTTAGTAGAAAAGGTACGGCGGATGTGAAGAGCTAAGCTATGTGGATTCGAATTTTCTCTTCTTTTCATAGGTATGAGATCTATTTAGACGAGGTTAAGCCAAACGACCTCAGTGTGAATTTTCTTCAGGAGTTCATGGACCTTCCAACGTCCTATCTGGCTCCCGGTGCGGCCATCAAGTTTCGTAAGTGTTCTTCTTCACTTTACCGTTTGCTTACTTTAGTAAGGTCTTTCCTACACAGTGTTATTTTGGTGTGGTTTGTTATTACGTCTAAGAAACAGATCTTGATGAACATGTTATTGGGAATATAGAAATAAAACTCCAGGTAGCTACGCATTTAGGTGTCCAGTTCTCCACTTTCCATCCTTTGGAACACACATTTCTGACAGTCAACGGACTTCAAGCTAGAGTACCAGCTAATCAACTAAAAGTAAGAAATTCAGCTACGTTATCGGATTTGTGTAAAACTGGCCGTGGCGCAAAGCTCTGAAAAGCAAAACTGACACGAATAGTGATGTGAAAGCATACAGTGATTCCGTGATCAGGAGGTATTCCGTCATCTGTCTCAACGTCCGCAATTCAGTAACATCTGATTGGATGTCTGTCCCGTCTTTGGGAAAATGAACCTATCCATTCCCAAACTATCCCGAGCCAATTGGCCATTTACAAGCGCGGCCGGGCTAGAGCGGGACTTGGATATTGCAAGTCCAGCGATCGCCAGTAATCGCTAGGCCACCTTCCCTTTTCCGTTAAGCAACCGTTATGAAACCTGAAAAGTAAACGCAGTAAACGCCTTATTTCACCTATACACTTTTTCCAGAAAACTTTATTCTCCGTTGGGGAACGCACTACATAAAGTCAGGAAAGTTCGGTGGCCGGCTTCAAATTTTCAAAACAATGGATGCCAGGCAAGTATCCAGCAAAGAAGAGTTCAGTCAAGTCATGGAAGTGGGTTACAAAAGTCTCTTTTCAAGTGTTCACGCAAAGTATGAAAGTGGCGGCGGTAGCAGTGCAAAAAGTAAATCCAAAACCTCATCAACATCTATAAGCGTTGAAGGAGGAGACCAGGAAATCGCTGCTATCATCACAGATTTCAACTCGCCAACAATTAAATATGATCTCACAAAGTGGTTGGCCTCGATTGCTACCTTTCCAAAGCCTTTCAAGTTTATGGTGGCACCAATCACAGATCTTTTGAAGTTCAATCCATCGTCATTGTTCCCAAATGAAGAGAGGAATTGGGGCTGTGAAGTACACACCGCTGACATGAAACAGGATGCGAAGACCAAGGAACACTACTACGAAGTCAAAGTCAACGAAACGGTAATAAGAAAGTTATGCCCATACAAGGACCGTGGTGATTTGGCTCAGCAAATCGAACTGAGGAGGAATGACCTGGAAAGGGCAATTGCGGTCTACATGGAGGAGGTAAATATTGTAAAATCATTCTTGAGTACCCTGAGATGAAAATGTTTTTAACTCTATCTACATCTGGATTTTTTCGTCTTCTGCGACCGAAGTGATCGCGTAAATGGATTCGCGCCACCTCTTGAAGGACAGTCAAAGTCAGAGGGTGAATAGTGCGTCCATCAATTTTTCCATTCGGATGAACCATATTACATTTTAAGAGTTTTCAAAGAGACGCAAACATTTACCGAGATGTAATCAATACCGAAAGGAAAACCCTTAAATGATCCAGAAACCTTATAGGTTACCTTTAATGAAGTTTATTTTTCCCATTTCAAAACTGAAATAGTTTAACTTCTGCAAACCTAAGCCACCCAAATTTGGTTCCCGTGGTAACATCAGCGCTGACTGCTCTATCACATCACCGCACCACTAGGTTTGTTGACGTCTGTGCACATATTAAAAACTTTTCAAAGCTAAGTTAGCTTTTCAAGTACTCGAGAACAGAATCTCTCCCTTTCTGGACAATTTAAAAATTATCTTGTAGTATAAAGATACTATAAAACAAACAAGAAAATAACGGCCCCTTGTTCAATAAGAAAAACAGCAACAACAAGAATAACAACAAAAGCAACAGTAGCTAAAGGGATACATTAATGACACACACACATACACGCACACACGCACACACGCACACAAGTACAATAGAAAGCTCCTGGCGAAAAAATCTACAACTTCACCTGAACAGAGCTAAACTGTTCGCTTAGGTTCGGCCTTAGACGTTTTTATAACACGCCTTAAAAAAGGGATTAACCGTAATCGATTGCAGTAAACCTTTAAAACAAATGAAATCACATTTCGAAGACGCCTGACTCTTTCTCTAAAACACAAGTGCCAGAAATGATTAGCTACATGCTGTTCTTCTAAAGGAAGAGACAAATAGCGTTTAATCGAATTAGGTTTTAAGATCTAAACAAAAAAATGTTTATCAAAGAAAGTTTTCTTTCAAACTCCAGGGTCCAATTTCCGCATCCGACATATCACTTCCTCCAGGGAGGCCAGGTTGTCAGACGGAAAACTACAAGTTCCAACAGAAAGTTGCCAAGCCAAGCTGGAAAGACATGACCGAGGGTGGAGCCACATTTTTGGTGATCTTTAACATAGCGCATAAGCTAAAGGGTTTATTTAATGGTCTGGTGAACATTTACCCTAGCACGCAAAAATACGTCAGATATTTCAAAGGCGAATGGCTTGTTGGTGATAGCCGTGATCAAATTGACGTGATTACAGGCTGTAACCTCGGCGAGCTTGAAACCAACAAGATTTGCATACTTGGATTGGTTTTAACTTACCATGAACAGACGGGATTTCTTACTCTGGCAGAAGAAGATTTTAAGGCTTCTAAAAAAGCTTTTAAGAGTCTGCAGTCAAGCAAGATTGATTCGTTGATCGCACACGCGGAATGGCCATCTGAGTACATCTTTCTTCTGGATAAAGTTGTTGGTTACCTCCCATGTAATGTGAAATGGTCCAACGTCTTACGTTTTGATCCAAGCAACGAAGAAGGAAAATGCCTTCACTTTACAGCCTCTTCCAAAGGAACTATATTCGTCATCTTTGCTGCAGTTCCGAGTAACAAAGACACATGGTACTATGTTCAGATTTCTCCGTATGGTGTGGGGATATTTAAGGCAAGCAAAGTGTTTTATAACTAGCAATAACTATGTTACCAAGTACATAGTTTTAAGCTCTGCAAAATATGTGCTGCAAAATTCTCACTGTATTTAGAAGAAGAAGAAGAAGAAGAAGAAGAAGAAGAAGAAGAAGAAGAAGAAGAAGAAGAAGAAGAAGAAGAAGAAGACGAAGACGAAGACGAAGACGAAGAAGAAGAAACCTTTATTCAGCTAGGGTAACTCCTACAGTTACAAAAACTGATATCCTTAGAGGCCCTAGATAAAAACAAAAAGCTAATGATGACAATAATAATAATAGAAATATAAAAAGATGTTACAAAAAATATCTAAATAACTTTCGCCTGTACCAGGCGTACTAGCAGTGTGACACTCGCAACAGTTTCTCGCCGTTTAAGAAATACTGTCTAAGCCTTTCAAAATTTTATCAGTCTCAGCAGCTAATGGTTTCCACAGTTGATGTCAATGCAGTTGGTCTGGGTGCCGCCATTCTCTATCAGGCCTACTTTGTCTGCCTTAAAGAGACCTCACAAAGCGCCATTATTGAGTACGGGAAAAGTCAAGGTACAACTGAAAAGGGTGACGTATACCTGACAATGATTGACAGAGATGACCCCTTATTTGTTCGCTTTTATTCATTTGGGAATGGAGAGGAGCCTTTGGAGATAGTTCACGCTCACATCATCTCTCGTCACTTGACAAAAGCTAATTGCAGAGGAGGCACTGTGCTTGATAAAGAAACAAACATGTGTGTGCAGAACTGTCACGAATTGTGTGATCCTACCCAAGGTAATCCACGTTTTCGTTTGTTTGTTTGTTTTTTTCAACTAAGATTTCGATTTCACTCAATCCCTCGCTTCTCCAATTCCTGTTAAAAGGTTTCTAAATCCGCTGACCGGTGCATAACGCTTCGCATATTTAATAATCTAAAACTTCTAATTCAACCATGAAACTGTACAACGAAAATTACAAACATGAAAACGGCCAAGTGAAAAGAAACAAGGAAACCGGAGGAACTTGCGTTCGATAATTTTTGTTGGGGATAAATGGAACACATAGAATGTAGGCTATTTGTTTTGAATTCGGCTGTTACAAAAGGCTTAATCTTTTGGAACTTTCAGTAACCTTTTCTAAGAAGGGAATGGAACCATGTAACGCAAGTGGTTTATAATTCATTTTCCGAGTTCAGTGCCTCATAGCTACTTTAGCTTTGATTCCTCTTGAATTTTTAACCCTTTGCTTATTTTTAATTTAGCCATACAACTGTTTCTTAAGGTTGATTAGATTCCCTTCCATATGTCTTATTAGGTGCGATTACCCGATTTGCCCCAAGGTAAATAGCTTTTGTCCACGGAGAAGCAATTTCTTTTGTGTAACCGATCTGCCTAAAGTGTCATAGGCCGCTCTGATGTTTTTATTCCTGATACACACATTTGAAATAAATTTTTTATTTTCAACTTATTGTTGTACCCTGTGGGATACAGCGCAGCGTTTTTGCAGTTTTATCGTAATGAATGTAACTGCGTATTTGTCTTTTGTATTGTGAGTATTATTTAAGTATCTAACGGTAACGTAAACATTGTTATAAACCAACTCAATTGAATTCAATAAAAGTTACCCTTTCTCAAAAAAAATGTCACTGCATATAAACCAGCGAAAATAAGCCTTACCTATTGATCACTTCATTTTTACGTTTTCAGACTGATATATTGAATAATTGGTGACACATCTAGTGAAGTGAAAGTCCGCGCCATGTCTATACAATATTATCCACTCAAAATTTATCCTTTCTTAAAACTTAGGATGTCGAGGAACCACAAGCGGTAAACCGTCAGCCAAAAACTGCAATGTATGCCGGTATGTAAAGAATATTGTCACCGGTCAATGTCTTAAGGAATGTCCAAAAGGCTGGAAGGAACTGGATAATATTTGCAGAGGTAAGATCGAAAAGAATTATTTAAATTTGGTAAAGATTCTAGCATATTGTAACTTAAAACGCTGCTAAGATCAACAGTCGTTTAGATTAGATGAAATTATCCATTGCCCTGCACACCGTTCGTTTCTACTTGCTACAAAAGGCTCATAATTATATCAAAATTTCTGTATTCAAAATAAAGGTAGGGATGGCTTGCCCCTCCGTAAACCACTTTGCCCATCCATAACTATGAAATATTTCAAATATTGATTCATGGGTATGATTAGAGCCACACGCGAAATGATGACTTCATACTGAAAGTTAAGGTGGAGGCCATTTTTTTTTTCACGTTCTTAAATTTCTTGATTTCATAGGTATTTTCACAACGGCCACTGCTGTAGTTTATCACAAATTGATCAAAACTTCCAAAGGCATGATAAACACTTTTAAAACATGAAAAAGGAAACTGCAGTTTCTGGAAGCATGCCATTCCAAAATTTTTCAGGATAATTTTTTGATCACGAAATCCGAATGTTTTAAAACATGGCTCTGAAAATCTCGTTGACGAGGTAACACTAAGGGACCTAAGTTGCCAATCGAACTGTTGGCAGATTACTCGGACTCCCACCGGATGGTGAACGTCCGAGTCTAAAAATGCAGTCGTTTTTTTTTTCTCTGTCGTAGTGTTTCACCAGCAAAGCTCACTTCCGGCGTTTCTGCGCAAGCGGAAACTAAAAATAGCAGTACCTAGCGGATGGTGCTGGGAACGAGGTTTCATAAAAACAAGACCGTCATGTTGGATGAGAAATATCACGCACATTTCACGTACACTAAAATGTCGATTCACCTCGTGTTTCCGAGGTCTGAACAACTAATATGTTAAGAGAAATGTCTATACGATTTATTGCAAGTTCAACAGCGAGACGAAAGGTTTTAACACGGCCGAACTAAACTCTAGCTGTTTCAGCATACCCCTGCCGCTACATGCTAAACTGTAATTTTGAGTGGTACATTTTGCTAAATAACTCAATTACATGATATTACACACCCCTAAGACTTTGACAGGTAGTTTATTTACTATACGTTTGTACAATACCTCAATTTCTCGACATAAATTTTGAATGAAAAGTAATTACATTTTTCACTTGCGTGACGTGAAATCCAACTATAGAAATGACTGCAGAAACCTTACTCTCTTTTTCTTATAGCAATGTCACTTTTTCAAATGACCTATTTGCGAAAAGTTTCAACCTGCTGAAGATTTTCCTCCTTACATATCACCGAGATTCCAGTAACGTTTATGCCAAAAAGTCTTCTGCTCTGTAATGATTTTTAATGCAAGCTAGCGGACCTATATGAGGAAAAAAGCTGCTGGGAACAAAATAAGTCAAAAGCCAGTAATCATTCATTGTTTTTATGGGTCATCAATTTCTAGGTATCCGGTTTTCTATGCCGTCGTCGTCGTTGTTGTTGTTATTTTTCGTCGTTTTCTAGACATCCATAAATTGCCAAGTTGAATGTACTTGAAAAATGCGTTGTATTAGAGAAGGCGGTGCTACTATCTGTAAATGATGAGCATGTTGCCATAGTGAAAATAAATTATAGAAAGGAATTCTGATCTCGATATTCTAACTTTGTTATAATATTACAACCGTGTAGGTGAATCAATGAGGTAGGAATTTGCAATTTCTGATTGCCTCTTGAGGGAAGGCCGAGTGAAGGCCAATATGGCCTCTATTTTCTTTAACGTTTGGTGTTGTTTCCTTGAATGTGAAAATTGCTCACAGTTATCGCCGTTATTTTGTTCGTTCCCCTGATAATATAGGGTTTATGCAGCACAACCACATTTTCTTCTTTCATTCATACTTACCATTCTCTTTTTTTATTACAAAAGCTGCAAATCCATGTGAAGGAGTCCTCTGTTTAAATGGAGGAAAATGTAGCAGTCTCAACGAGGGAGAATTTAGATGCCACTGCGCGACGGGCTTTGAAGGAAACTACTGTGAAAAAGGTAAACGGCTTAGAAAAAAACTTATTGACTGTCGACAATATAAGTAAGATGATTCAACTACAATTACAACTAAAATAAAATGATCGAAGCTAATGGCCTATCACTAGCCATGACTAGAGCTGTCCATTGCACAGGCATGACGCGTAAACTATCCTATTACATTGTCCAATTACGTAGGCATAACACGTACACTGTCCTATTAGTACTCAAATCGGCCTAACCAATAACGTTCGAGAATTATTTTCATAGATTTGATTAACCTCATATTACTTCACCTTACTTCAAATTAATGTTATTACAGTTCGCTTTACTTAATCAGATCTCATTTTACATTTTTCCGCTTTGCTTGCCATTCCTTCAATTCTTTTTACCTTATTTCGCTCCTAATTTCACGTTACTTTCCTTTATGAGATTATCTCACTTAACTTCGCCAAAAACTTTGTTTATATTTACTTGCCTTATGTTCACATTGCTTCTTCTTACTTCAGTTTGCTTTATCCAGCTTTCATTATCCTCACTTTTCCACGGCTTGCCATCCTTTTCTTAATGTGATTTTTTACAATTGCATGGCGCATAATTTATGACGCTCGTGTGTGTGTGTCTCTGTCTCTGCCTCTGTCTTTTACCTCTGCCTCTGCCTCTGTCTCTGTCTCTGTCTCTGTCTCTGTCTCTGTCTCTGTCTCTGCCTCTCTTCCGGACTCTGTCTCTTTCTTTGTCTCTGTGTCTGTGTCTGTCTCTGTTTGTCTGTCTCTTTCTATGTCCCTTTCTCTATATCTTTGTTTCTATCTCTGTCTGTCTCTGTCTCTGCCTTTGTCACTGTCTGTCTGTGTCCGTGTCTCTACCTCTGCCTCGGTCTCTGCCTCTGCCTCTGTCTCTGTCTCTGTCTCTGTCTATGTCTCTGTCTCTGTCTCTGTCTCTGTCTCTGTCTCTGTCTCTGTCTCTGTCTCTGTCTCTGTCTCTATCTCTCTCCAGGGCTCAGTCCACTAAGTCCCTTGGGGTTGCATTTGATCAACGTCTAGTATAGGAGAAGCATGTTGACAGCCTTTGCAAACGCGTCTCTTCAGGACTAGCTGCGTTAAAACAGGCTCGTCAGTATGTTCCCCAAGACACACTTCTAACGATATAAAAGGCGATTATTTCACCCCTCTTTGATTACTGTGACGTAGTATGGGGTAATTTGAACAAAACTCTAACGGCGAGACTCCAAAAACTCCAAAATCGAGCGGCCAGAATGAATTATAACCCGAAAGGGTTACGATGTAAGGTCTGCCGATATTGGAAAGGAATTAAGATGGGACGACCTGGAAACTACCAGGAAGAAACATCTAGCAATTGTTATGTACAAAGTTGTAAACAACAAAGCTCCAGGTTATCTCATCAATCTTTTTGAAAAAAGCAACAGTGGTTATGCGCTGCGTGAGCGTGAAAGTAGGCTTATCCTCCTCAAAAATAACACTGAATTTGCTAAGAGCAGTAGTGTTTCTTTTATTGGGGCAAAGATATGGAACAGTATCCCATATCATATCAGAACTGCTCGCACTCTCTCTGCTTTTAAAAAACAAATAAATAGCCTCGCTGTCATTTAAGTTCTGTATATATGTAGTATATCAGTGTATAGTGTATTTTAACCAGTGAATAACTTGTATTACCTTTCACACGGCTTTTCTGTAAAGCAGTAGTTTTTCTTTTACTGATGTAAATTCCGTGGGCAAATAAAGTTCATTCTGTCTCTGTCTCTGTCTCTGTCTCTGTCTCTGTCTCTCTATCTTTTTGTTCCTGTCTCTGTCTCTGTCTTTGTCTCTGTCTCCTGTCTCTGTCTGTCTCTGTAAAAGCAGCCCAACTGATGTTCCCTTTCCGAATCAAATTAGATGACTGTGTCCCTTGTTGGGCTTGTTGGAGAATGGCTTGTTTTGGTTTAGCAAAAAGGTTAAAGCAAACAAAAAGTTTTTCCTCTAGTGTTTCATTATAATCTTATTTTGCCAGACATTTAAACCATCATTAGGAGGCACTTTCACTTATTGCGATCATCTTCTCGCGTCACAGAATTTTTTTCAGCCAAATCTGTTTTCCCTGCTTACCGCCGGGCTAAAAACCTGAAAGAATTGTTAGCACCATCTAATATTCGACCAAGCTCTGCTGCAAATCGAAACTTTGAAGTAGGTGGATGCTTTCAATGTGACAAAATAAGGTGTGACTTGTGTGATAATTTCCTACTTCAAGCTCCTAACTTCCAAAGCTTGGCCACAGGAAAACAATATCCCATCCGACAAAAAGTTTCCTGTTCCTCCACAAATGTGATCTACCTAGCTACATCCCGTAAATGTAACTTGAAATATGTGGGCTCTACATCAACTGAATTCAAAATTAGATTTCGAAACCACAAATCAAGCATGCTTAATAATAGAAGAACATGCGAATTGGCGGTCCATTTTTTAATTAATAGCTTCCAACGCGACTTTTCCGATATAATTTTTATTATCATCAAACAAATTAATTCTTTTCAAACTACTGCACATTAAGAGCAATCACTGCTTACCAGAGATGCATATTGGATGACGCAATTATCCTCGCTTAATCCGCATGGCCTTAATAAGAGGCGTGAATTTCGCTCTAAATATCGCGTTAACTACAAATAATTTGTCCATTCCACATGTTCTTGCTCGGTAAATGGATTGCTTTTTGTCCAGTTCCTTTTTTATTCCTTATTTTGTTGTAAATAGTTTCAGGGGGTATGTGATTGCTTTTGCGTCTAAGGGCTCCGTTGGGGGGATTCTGTTATTTTTGTTTCAAATGTACCATTCAGTAGGCCTCAGTAGGGCACTTACTACATTGTTTAACGGCCCTGCCTTGGGAATTTGTTGTGACTCTAATCACGACTATTCAGAGGCCCCTGGTGGGGAATTTGTTCCATTGAATCGGTTGCATAACATATGTCACTCTGCCTGGAATTTTACACCCTTTCTGCACTTGTCAATTATCTGACCTATATAAGCCAGTACTTCAGACAAGCACAACCATTGTAAATAGTTTTTAACTCTTAGTTTTTAAAATTTTTAATCTGAAGAAGGATGAACAGCCGAAACGTTATTACACTTTGTCAGAACAGTTAGAAGTTCACCCCACCGCATATATATATATATATATATATATATATATATATATATATATACATAGATACATACATACATAGATACATACATACATACATACATACATATATATATATATATATATATATATATATATATATATACACTTAACTTGAAGAATTAAAGAGGACGCATCGATTCTCTGTGACTCTGAGTTTCGCGCCCAAGCGCTCGTCAGACAGAACTTCATTCAACTAAGAACATACCTTCTTATATACAAATGAGGTGAGTGCCTAATTATTTCGCTAGTGTGATGATTTGCTGTACCTCCACACACACACACACACACACACACACACACACACACACACACACACACACACACACACAAAAGAATAAACTAAACTAAAACTCTTCTTCTCTCTCGGAAATTGTAATTTTTAAGATTAACTGGTAACAAGTCTTCGTGTCGTCCAATTCGGTCTGTAATCATACTTGTGATAAACAAATCGGACCACCGCTGCGCGGTCGTCCGATTTTCTTATCACTGAAAACAGACCGAATTGGACTCCACTCAGTCCTCTTACAATTACTTACTGTGCTGTTAACTGTAGAATGTTTAATCGCCTTTTTAATCTCGCTCTGATTGGTTGGTCGTTATATGTGCAATGAGGGCGATGTGGTCTTCAAAGCACTTTCGCCCCTGATTGAGCAATCAGTAATTAAATGTTGCCATTGACCTTTTCCATCAAAACAATTTATCCCTTCTTAAGAATGGAACGAGCCAAAACAAATGCGCCCCTCTACCACAAACATTTGACTTATTATTTACTATTATAATTCTTTTTACCTTATCTATAACGTAGGTTGTCCGGAAGGCTGGGTAACTAATGGAGCTTCGTGTTATTTTGTATCGATTAACCTAAAGAAAGTGAGCAGTGCCTCGAAAAAATGCCAAAGAATGGGCGCGCATCTACCCATTATCAAATCAAAGGAGGAAAACGATTTCATTTGGAACCTACTCAAGGAGCGGAGTAAAGACTGGGCATGGCTGGGTCTCCAGCGAAATGAGACGGATTCAAAGTTCTACTGGCTTGATGGGACGCCCCTTGAGGGAAATTATGACTCATGGAACTCTGGGGAACCAAATAATGCATCTGGAAAGGAGGATTGCGCCTTTATCGTTGAAAAAACTAAAGGGAATTGGACTGACCATCTGTGTAAAGTAGATGGTGGCATCCCTGTTATTTGCGAAAGGGCCTTGTAACACTGTATGAAATGTTCCAAATAAAAACCTCTACTCACTAGCCGCAAACAATCAGTATGTAAGCTCCTATTATGGTGAACAAGAGGCTACAATTAGCCTAAACTCGGGATTGCAAAAGAACAGCATTGTATCCCTAATTTAGCGCGAAACAAAAGAACAGAGAGCAGTCTGTCTGTCTTACATCGGACGCATTGCGGTTAGCTTGTGTTTGAGTCTATTTCTTTAGACCCTTATCAAAATAAATCCCCCTAAAATTAAAAACTTGCTTTACAGCTCAACCATTAAGAACAATAATTGTAACACTTGTAAAAAAGAAGAAGAAAAAGAGAAACGAAACAACAACAACAAAAAAGCCCGCGATATATGCCACTGATAGATATAGAACCCGGGTTAGCTGAGTCAGAGGAAGGAACGATGTCCTCTTGGCCACAGAGGCTCATCGCAATGAAACATAAAATAGTGTATTGATTCCAAAAAAACACTAAGCACACTTGTTTTCGATTCGATGGATATTTGTTTGAGAAAGAAAGCGCTTATCGAACAATGCAGTCTTATATCGCATTAATGGCGTCTCGGTGAAATGTGAGGAGAAAAATAATCAACAGAGTGAAACTGTTTACAAAAACGTCAATCCAGGGTCATTTGAAACATAAGAAAGCCGAACGTTTCTGCGGTCAGTTTCAAGTCACGCAAGTAAAAACTAATCGCTTATCATTTCAGAACTAATGTCCAGAAATTGAGATATTGTGGAAAAAATAGTAAATAAACTACCTGTCAAAGTCTCAGGGCCGGGGTGTATGACATGCCGTACTTGAGTTATTCAACAAAATGTGCTACCTCTTAATGGAGCCGACACGGGGAAACACGGCAGTCTAATTAAAAACATCTGGAGGTAAGTTCGGTCATGTTAAAAGCTTTCTTCTCGCAGTAAAACTTTCAAACATTCGTTTGGACACTTCTTTTAACATATTAGTTGTTCAGAATTCAAAGACACAAGGTAAATCGAAGTTTTCCGATACGTGACAACAAGCATCATTCAACGGATCGTGTCTGTTTCTTTGCAGTGTATATCCATAGACCGCTATAAACATATATCCCTTGAAAATTGCTTTACAGCTCAACCATTTATAACTTACAATAACTATAACACTTGTAAAAAATATATTTAAAAAAGAAGATGATAAAAATCCAGAACATCTGCATCACAAGCGGTAAAGATGACCGCAAGGCCACTGTCATTCAGCATAGCTAATGAGGTAACAATAGTTTACTTATTCCAAAATGACTATTATTAGTTAGCGCTTGCGCAGAAACGCCAGAAGTGAGCTTTGTGGATGAAACTCGACGAAGAGTAGTAAAAAGACGAACCGTCGACATCTTAAGACCCGGGCGACCCGCGAGACGCGGGAAGCCAGAGTAATAAAATCAACGACGTTATCACTTGAAACATCCTTTTAACCCTTTAAGAGTAGTTATCTGTAAAAACCACCTTTAGCCATGTTAGATGGAAAAATCGAAATCCCTCAAACTTTGTCGCAATAAAGGCTTAACCAAACTATTTCAAAAACACAAGTTTCAGCTCTTTTGGATTTATTGATTTATTTCTGCTGAGGCAATATTTTAATTTTTATCCATGCGAGCGCCTTCAGACATACAAAAAATGCTATACTTATTTTGGTGTCGTATACATAAATTGAAAAGGTCGGTCTCTTAATTCCTTTTTTTTTTTTCAAGGAACCTTCCCTCATACTCTGTTGTCGCTAAAATACAAATATATTGAAACAGCAATTTTTGCTATTTTTTTAAAAGCACCCGAAAATAGCTTTATGGTCCCCTAAAAGTTAGGCCCGGCTACAGAAGGCGGGGGAGGGGAATACTAATGTACCAGATTTTTCTCCCATAAGATACTGGAAAAACGAGATACTTTATTCCCGAAATGTGACAAAAAAAATACCATATACTAAAATAAAAACGGCTCCAAGTACCGTATACCAAAAACCCCTAACCGGGCCTGGAAAGTGGGAGTACCAAACGACTGCGTACGCGTAATGTGACACGACAGGTTTCTGTTCCTGTGAGGACTTTATTTTGATGCTTTTAGTATCATTTATAAGAATAAAATTGACAATAAATGCTAACCTGAACAGAGGGACTAAGCTTTATTTTCTACCTCTCACTTAGTAATCAATAAAATATGTCTTGGTAAAATATTTTTGTCCCTTGCTTGTGACTCTTAAGGTGATTCCCTAGTAAAAGAACCCGCCGTAGATTTCCGATGAGACTTAATATGTTGTTGTTACAGGACATGAAGATATTAAAAAGACGTAATAAAAAGAGGGGCTCACCGTGCTTGTTTTTACGCCACAATGCCGACAAATATGGATATTTAAGTTACTTTTGGAAATCTCCGTGCGCAACAAATGAGCTTGATTATTTTTCAATGCAGAGTGTTATATCACACAGAGTTTGATTTTCTTTGATTGTTTATTCACCTATGTCCTAGAAAAATATCTTCAAATACCCTGCATTTTCGGTTCATCAAAAGTACGGCGTCACTGTCATTTAGGGAGCTTAAGCAACGAAGACGGCAACGGCAACGAGAAGCCACTAAACAATAGGCTTAGTGAGCAAGAACAATTCCTCTGCACGATCTTTTTGCATTTTGGTACATTTCTTTGCCGTCCTCAGCAAAACAACAAACGTGAAATGACCCAAGTTTTATGTTTTCTTGAGGACGTGAGCGAATGGCGGCAATTTTTTCTTTCTATTTTCTTACTTTGACGTCGTTCATAGTAACTTAATTAGTTCCTGGACATGTCGCCAGCAGCAAAGTTATATTTGAAATGACGTTTTCGTCGCCGTCATCGCTAACGACATTTCATTGAGCATACGAACGAAAAGTTTCCGAGTTTAGGCCGTATATATATAGACATTTTATCGTTTGTTCTATCTGTGAAGACGTCTGGAAGGCGATTGCCATATTGAAAGTTATGATTTCGTCTCTGTCGACGTTTAACTCGGCAGTGATGTGAGTTAATTTGTAAAACTGAAAGTTTCAAGTTTCATACAAAACTTCAGATATAACGTGACGTGGACATTAATGACAGTTATATTTTTAAAGGTAGCTGTTAATACATGTTATTTAAACCCTCTGTCAAATAAAGTTTTGTTGGATCAATTTTACGGTGTCTAGCCTTTTTGCTTAACTTCAAACAAACTATTTTGGCCCTACTACCTTCGCATGAAAAAAAGAAAATTACGGGTAAATTGACGTTTCCCAAAGAGGGATCCCCCCTATACTCGGGAATAGCTCAAAGTTCAGAACCAAATGCTAAAACACCAAAGGATATGCGTGTGTATGTGTTGAATGAACACGCCATTAATACATATTTAAAAACACCGTGTTCAAAAGCGAATGCGAGACACTCGATCAGGATCAGACTTCGCATATTCTTGAACACGAGGATTGTTCAAAGATGTTCAGGCCCGAATACCCCAGGCTACCACTACAATACGCAAAATCACAGCGTCATTCGTCTTGTGAACGTCCCGAATACCACCTGTATGACATGCTGTACGCGTTGGTATCCACGCATGTTCACGTCCAGAGAATCCCGTTCGTCAGCATTGCCGTGTTCGCGTCGTATGCTGGTTCGAATACTCCGGGGTATTCTGACATGTTCAAACATCTAAGGATCATCAAACCTCAAATAGTATCTACATTAATAATTTTAGACCTGAATTTGGGCGTATGAATTTCGAATGCTTCGACGTATGCAAAAATATTCTAATCGAATACGGAAAAACAGTCCGGATTCTAATCGGATATTCCAGGCATACGTCGCGTCACGCGTCCTCGAATACCTTCCTTGTATACTATCGTATACTCCGGATGTATCGATCCGTATTGGGGTACATTCGGGCCCGAATATCGGCCTTTTTGCGCAGTGTTAAAGGAAACATAATTATTTCATACTATGAAAGCCTTCTTACCACTAGACCACCGAAGAACAAGACGACGGGAAATAGTCCAGTTTCGAGTTCGCTATGACCGCTGAATAAAAGCACCGAGAACGCATTTGCACACCGTTAGCCTCGACCAAAAGTAAAATATTCACAAATGCCGGCGGTCATGGCAAAGTCGAAACTGGACTGTATAACAGGATATTTATTAGAGTCTTGCATAGAATATCATTGATCTGCAGTGATTAGGCCTAAGCGCTTATTTTAAATGGTTAGCTCTCTGTTGAGGTTTGGTGACCCACCTTTTCCACTTACTTTCTAAAATTATTTTTAAGCGAGTGATTGTACACAACATGATCTCCTCTTTGAATTAACGATTATAGTTAATTGTCAAGTTCCTTTGAATTTATGATTATCGTTAATTTAGAACACTGTTTCCCAGGACACGTCAGAACAGAACAAATTAAAAAAAATTCATATTATTTGGACTGGATTTGAACCCGGAACTACCCGGCGCTATTAGGAACGGCTACTTACCACTAGCCCACTGAAGAACAAGACGACGGGAAGTTATACAACTAAATATTTAATAGAGTCTTGCATAGAATATCACTGATCTTCAGTGATTAGGCCTAAGCGCTGATTTTAAATGGTTAACTTTTTGTTAAGGTTTGGTGATCGACCTTTTCCATTCACTTTCTAAAATTATTTTTAGCAAGTAAGTATATATGCTTACTACAGGGTGTAGAATAAGCGCATGAATTAAATTGTTTAAAAATTGATTCACCAGCGACGTGGTGGTCTAGTTGTTAGAAGAGAGGATTAGTAAGCGAATATTCGTAGGCTCGAGTCCTGTCCGTATACTGATAATTGTCCTTTTACAACACAAATGATGACTTCCCAGAATTCCTTTCAGTCTGTTAGTGTTCTGAATTTACTATAATCATAAATTTAGAGCAAGTTGACAATTAATGATAATAGTAGATTCAGAGGGGATACTGGGTTAATGTCTAGTATCAAAGACGTACGCTGTAAACTAGCTGGTCAGCTGGGCCAGATGGAGTACAGCCACCATGTTGGATTATGATTATTATTAGGATATTATTAATTATTGGGCAACTCCGTCGTCGTCGTGCGCGCCCACGAGCAATACCGCTAGCCACTTTTACCATGAGAAAAGCAGCTGACGGGTTTCTATAGGTATGGTGTTCCGCTTGGCGGCCCTTCGAGCCGCCTGAGCTCCGCTAACAATAGTTCGTTACATAGTGTTACGATAACAAGTGTTCGCAGTAACATTACGTTTGATCAAATTCATAGGTAAACGGTTTAACAGTGTGCGCGCGCACTTGACCATAAACAGCCGGTCGAGGTGCCTATAAGGAAAGTGACTAGCCTGGGGCCAGCCTCCGCAGTGGGGTTAAGGAGCAAAAAGAAGGAACGTGGCGAACAAAATCGGCGAGCAAAGGGAGCCGACCTAGGGACTGGCGGAGGGGAAGGGGCGTCGGAGCCTGGAGACATGCCTTTCATGCCGGCGATCCATGATACCAGATTCTGGTATTATGCTCTGATTGGTCAAAGTTGTCAGTGTTGACAGATTACGGATGTCGAAGCGAATTGTTAATACTTGTAAGTCACGCACGCGTTGTGTAACTTCAGCTCAGGAAAAGAAATGGCATCTTCAGGCGTTCGGATCTCGGACATCGACTTTGAGCAAGCGAAACAGGCTTCTTTGAGAGAATTTCCGCATATTCCTCGGCTTAAAGGAGAGCAAAAGCTTTGCCAGAATCGGTGGCACAAAAGAGCGATTCTCCCGACTGGTTTTGAGAAGAGTTTAATCTTTCAACTGCTCCCTCGCTGTCCTGTAAAAGAAACTTAGAAAATAGAACGATCGGCTTTTCTAGTTGTGTCGCCTGCAGTTCACCGTTCGTATTCGGGGCATTTTCCTCTAAGCCATTTTTAACTATTTCGAGTCGTCGAAGGTGTTATGCTGAGATACGCCAGTCGGGGATCGGAGCGCAGTGGATCTCTTTGCTTGTGATCCCACACTTTCATTCTAGAACAGAACACGGCTAAGCGATTCTTGACACTGTTCTAAAGGCTCATTTCAACGGGTTACAAGTTTTGTAAACGACTGCTGTAGTCGAACGACTTTTCTGGCAAAAATTAAAAAAGGCGAGCCGGGGGGGGGGGGGGGGGGATATTCCACGGTATACCACGAGAAAGGGTTCCATAACTATCTTATACCATGCCATTCTACAGCTAATATTTCCGAGCATTTATCAACCCAACCATTAGATGAGAGATATAGCACCACACCGGGAACTACGTCCCCTACTCTTTTCGAACAGTATGTGTGCTCTTTAAAGTCGCAAATTATGAAGAGTTGTGAGACGGCACCTACGGTTTATCGTCCTTTTCCGAGAAGACTACAAATTCTAACCATTTGCAGATGTAATTACACTTTCTCCTCAATTATTTAAAGACCCTGAGTGTTAGTCGAGCCGGGGTTTGAACCCGCGACCTTCCTTACGGCAGTCCGGTGATCTACCAACTGAGCTGATGGGTCGGCGATAAAGCCGACATGAGCTACAACCAAACATGAACTACAAACATTGCTAGTTTAATTTGAGTTACAGTATTTACAAAAAAAAGTTAATTATTCTTGCCTGTGGGCTACAATTGACCTTAGTTTATTTAATAATTACTAACAGTTAAACTGTTATGTGATCTAAAATGTTAACAATTATTAATTTAAGAGCCACGAATTTAAGCAAAGTTTATAGAGGGAAATGGTTATGAAGACCGGAAAACATCAAAGGAGCAAAACAAAGAGGCCAAGATTTATGTTGGAAGGTCCAGGACAGAGCACATCTTTTGTTTTGCACTCATGTACTATGCATGAATTACACAATCGCAATGTTTTTACTGGTTAGTTACATAAACACGCGTAAACACCTATTATTTGTGCTCGGTCAACCCCCAAAATAGCAAACAAAAACAAAGAACTTTGCTAGGTCTCATAACCATTTCCCTCTATTAACTATGATTCAAGCAACAGCTGTCCCCATAATGGCAGGAGCGCATTGCTAGTCTGTTCAAGGTGAATTTTCAATGCGCACTGTGTAACATTACAGGGCAGAAAATAACTGTAATATATATAGATTTAGCCAAGCCTAAAAGCGGAGCTCCACGATCATTATTTTTTTTACTGGTATTGAAGAACACCGCACGGCTTTCCTTGCGCCAATATTTTATGTTTAGAGCAGACAACGGGAATTGACCGCGGTTCAAAAACATCAAAACATTACGAGAAAACAATACAGTCGACACGTGTGTTTGTTCAAAAACAAATTTAGCAATCAAAGAATGATCAAATATTTTCATCCAACATCGTTGGACGAGCATGTTTGACGGTTTAGCCACCTCTCACAATAGTGCATTAAATGGCTTTCCATGTTTGATCGAAATCAAACATGTTCATCCAAAATTTCGCATTACGAACAAATGTTTGATCGTTTAGCCACCCCAACAAACAAATCGTGCACAAACGGTAAAAAGCAACCAAATGAGCCACGTAACGTCGAAAATTTCAGCAATAATACGCAAAAATCATTTATTTTGGACTCACTTGGTCCCGTGTTTGGTCAAACATTGTTTTGCGTTTAGCCACCAAACGTTATGCTTGACAAACACGATAATGGAAGAAAATGTTTGATCTTTTAGCCGGGACTTAACAAACATATTTCATAGTACGTTAAGTTTTGACATAGCTTAAATGTCCTAGAAAAGAGAAAAAGGAAAACAATCTTGATAGTTTGGATAGGTAATCGCATGGGGCCGAGTAAATATCACTTGTGCCAGTTTTCGGAAAGTTTCTGAAATTGCCCTCATCGCGCAAAACATAAGTGATACTAATCCTTAATTTTACGAGGATCCATTGCGATTACGTGTTAATAACATAAGGGCAAACGTTTCTTTCAGTTTTTAACACTGCAGAAACACAGACGCCGAAAAACATGTGCAGTCAGCCAAGCGGAGGAAAACACTCGTTCGCTTGTAAAACAACAAACAAACAATTCAATTAGCTACTTCTTTGTGTCCAAAACGAGTAGACTGTTATTTATATCCATTCGAGACAGAAATACAAGTTTCCTTCCTGAACAAAATTAACAACGATTAAACCAAATGCTAAGCTCCAATTTATTTAAGTTACCTGTGTTGTCGAGGTTTCTACCACTTGAAAATACGCATCGATCCACTATAGTAAAAACACGCATCTACAAAAATAGCAAACGGTTTGTTCAAAGAAAGAACTTCTTCCACCAAGTGTGAGCTACTCGTTCCTCCCATTAATGCCGGTGAGTTGTTAAGAACTTTCTTGGTGAGCTGCAAGATGTCGCGGTAAAGTGAACAAGCCCTGAAGCATTAAATCATTTTGTTTTTCAACCACACAATCCGGGCGCCATAGAAGTGGATCCAAAAATTGAAGAATTTCCTGCGAACAACCTTTTGCTCTTCCATTTTCCAGTTGAAAATTCACCTTCCGGAGTATCTTTTAAGTAGTTCTTGATTTTTATGCCCTTTATGCGAATTAAGAGACAGAAACTGAACTTCGAAGATGATGTTGTTTTGCTCCAAATGAAGACACCAACTGAATCTGAAATCTCGAGCCGCAGAAAGCGCGCGAAAAATTAAGCCTCGTTGTGGCTTGGGTGTCTCGTTTTGGTTAAATTAACTTGACTTGAGCCTGCGATCCAATTGAAAACCATTACCTGATCAGCGGTCAACTTAAAAAAAAACAGCGGACCTTGATGAGCTCTAACTTGAGCCCGCGATATGGTCACGTGATACTGGTCAGCGGAAACCTTGTTTTGACAGGTGTCAATTAGCCATGACACGGATGCCCTATATCAAAGATATACGCTGTAAACTAGGTGATCAGCTGGAGTATGGCCGCCATGTTGGATTATTATGATTATTATTGGGATATTATTAATTATTGGGCGACTCCGTCGTCGTCGTCGTCGTGCGTACGCGCCCACGAGCAATACCGCTAGCCATTTTTACCATGAGAAAAGCAGTTGACGGGTTTCTATAAGTATGGTGCTCCGCCGGAGCTCCGCTAAAATACAAGTTACCGGATACTGCATAGGATCTAAGTTATGTTATATATATAGATACCAGCATATCAGAATCACATTTAGCTCCTCTGTATGTCGCGTGCCCGGAGAAGTTGGAAATTATGTGAATTTCAGATTTTGGTAGCAACTGTTTTTGAGTTTGAGCAACTTTTGGTCATTTTTGGAGAAACTTTTCTGCAATTTAACAGTAAGCCTAATGATAACTGATTATGTTGTCCTTCGATAAAAGAAGAAAAGAAGAAGCTTATAGTTTGCTGTTATGCAGAGCTGGTTATCAACCCAGGTTTTCGTATGTTGGAAAAAATCGCAGATGATCAATGAGTGAATCACACATTCCTAATAGAGGACTAAAGTGTTTCCAAAATATTGTGAGTAAATGAAATGCAGTGTGAGACGTCTGCCATATTATCGCTGTTGTTGCTTTTTTAGCACTTCACCAAGTTGTGAAGTTTGGGTACTGAGCTAACCTTCATTTATCATCAATGCTTAAAGTGCACCGAACCCTAAATTATTTTTTCCGCCAATATACCAACATTTAGGCTTTATTTCCAGGTTTGGAAATTTCTAAACTTAAGCAGCATTTGGTACACAACCGAGTCAGAAGGGGCGTGGGTCTATTTCTTCCTTGACGTCACTTACATGCTTTACATGCATGTTTACAAAGACGTAACGCGACGCAAATCAGTTTGTGACGACAAAGAAGGAATAGACCCACTTCCCTTAGTAACTCGGTCGTGTGACAGATGATGGCTACAGTAACTTTTCAGTACAGACTATAAAAAGTCAAGATTAGGTTAAAAAGAATGCCTAAAACGGGACAATAAGTTTCGATCAGTTGCAAAGATTTATTTTAGCAAGTTAGTCAGTTACAAACAGAATATTAAAAACGTACGACTTAAATACGCTTTTACAACAATGGTTACAAATTACATACAAGTTACGTAACTCAGACAATGATAATGGTAACGAAAATGAAACGAAAAACAATAGGTGTACAAAGAGTATGAAACAACTACGGTATATTAAGACACTGTTAAGTAATAAACTTACGAGATTCTCAGTCTATAATTATTGCAATCCTTTTCCAGTAGCCAAGCAAACACATTTCATAATTTTTATGTAACTGAATGACAAGCATTAACCTTGAGATGCCTTCTTTCAATGAAAGTAGGTCTTAATTAAATTACAACTTAATGACTCCACGCCTATGCAATCCTTTTCACCTGCCTGGACGGTCATGTCACATGTCTCATGTCCAGGAGGTTTTCCTCAGGTTTTTTCAATAAGATCTAAGAAGATCTAAGAAAAAAAAAATCGAAATTATTTTAAACGCACGCTTTTTTAAAAGAACACAGTTGAGGCTAAACCAGACGATCCAAGAAAAAAAAAGAAGAAGAAGAATAAAATAAAATAAAATACGAGTTCAACTTTGACATTAAGCCATTGACCCCTGAACTGACAGAAGCCACCCATGAGGAACCAGGCTTGTTGTTCCATTTGCAGCATCATTGGTTTCAACAAGCAAAGGTAATATTTATTTTTAATTTAAGTCCTTGCATTAACCAGAGTTGCACACAAGAAAGCAAGGAATCTCTGTCAGACACCTGCTCCTCCTCTCCGCAACAGCATTTTTTTTCATTCCTTTTTATCTTCTAATTATCGATTCTCTTCTTTTTTAACTTTTGATGAAATACATTCAAACCTGTATTGAGTGGTCACCATCAGGGTGTGGCTTAATGACTGCTTAATACAGGCTGCACAGAATAGAACACACATGTAGTGTAAAACCCAACCAACAAAACAGCAACGCCAAGTTCCTACAGTCAGTATTGGTATCATATTTGAGTGATTTCCTTTCCGATTTAGTGACCATTTAATACAGGTCAAGACTGTAGAAACAGCCCGTTGGGACTTAGTAAAGGGTGACCGCGACCGCGTACAGTGTAATAGAGGTCAACGTTACAGTAATTAAGGGAAGTAAATTTTGGGACTTTGACAACTGACCGCTTGATACGGTGCCGCTAAATACCGGTTAGACTGCGAGTAGTCTCCAATTTTGGCAATGGATTGTGGGGTGGACGAAAGACATCCATGCACCCAAAGTTGGGAGGAGACATGCCGCGAGGGAGCACCGAAATTCAATATGTCTCCTTGCAACTTTGTGTGCGCACAGCTTTTGCCCACCCCACAAACCAATGCCAAAATTAGAGACTACTCACTGTCTAAATACAGGTTTGGCTGTACATGTATATTCAAGGCTTCGTAGCAGCACAAAGTAAGAATTCGCTTTAATGAACCACACGCTATTTTTGAACTTCAAAAATATCGTCTGGTTCATAAAGCAACATGTATATTCAACAAGAAAATGTTTCATAAAATACTTTAAACAAGTACTCACATGGGCTGCATCTGCATGCGAGAAGACTTTGATGGTGGGCGATGAGCCAAGTTGTAATCAAAGCCTCCGATGAAGTCAACTGCAGCAAACAAGAATATTTGGTTAAACCCTTTCAATTTATTCTATCCAATATATCCTATACTGATCAACTACTGTATGCCAGTTTTTTTTTTTTTTTTGCTAATCAGACCTGCCATTACCATTCTGTTGATAACTAAGGCCTGCTTCCCAGGTTGGGTGCTCAGGGGTCTGAGGACTGGTACCACCGACCCAAACTCAGGTCGGTAGAACACCCCATAAGCCTGCCCTACCCACAACCCAGCCACGAGCCCCGCCCACCACACCCAGCCCCAGACCAAGCACCTGTCACACTGAACTAAGAGTTCAGTGGTACACAAAAATAAATAGGGACTTTATTAAAAGGGAGAGGAGGGAGGGGAAATACTCAAAAACACACGAGCTACAATGCCCTGTATACGTACGCTGAGCAATGTAAAACTACGAGCACATGCAAAGGCACACGCATAAACTATGACAGAACCACCGCTGCCCCCTAAACTGCCTGAAAATGTCAGACATAAGCCAAGAACATAAAAGAAGACACAAACAAGCCAGAAGGCTCCACATATAAGGCCACAAAACGCTAATGCCACGGAACACCACGTTAGGCCATGCCACTAACTGAGCAAACTTGCTCCTAGTCGTTAACTAACTTTTGCTTCAAAATAGTTGCCTCTTTTTAATAGTGTATCGGACAAAGAAACAACCGTGCAAAACCGGCAATAAAGAGTCCATGGCAAAATTTTACGTACTTCTCTGCCATCTTTTCTTTGAACAAGAAGAAGCCGTTCCACGGGTTCTAATTTTGAGCCTTAAATTCTGTAATTTAAAAGGAATAAAGTAATTTTCACTATTCTTTCAAGTTGAACTAGAGAAAATGATTTGTGGCTATAAAAACTGGTAGGAACATAAATACATCTGTAAATTTATTATAATTGCTCTAAAGTTTTCCGCAAACAACTTTTCCATGAATAATCCATAATGTCAACTGAAGGCTCTACCAAGGGTAACATCATGAGATAATTGGTGCTTGAACACATCGAAACACAGGCTGCCATGGGTACACTGCGAGTTAAATCAGCAGTCAAAACAATGGAATTATAAGAAAAAATCAAGTACTTACAGTGATCACCTTCTTCTGCAAAGGATCTCGCCACCCAACAGCCTAACCAAAACCCTGCAAACTAATAAAACAGGGGCAAAGGCATGGTGTAAGTGATTTCAATTGACAAATCTCTGAAGTGTACATTAACTTTTAGGGTTTAATTGTCCATGAAACTTGTTACTGCAAGAAGAATGTACTTACAGCAAGAACACACTCGGCCCCTGACTGGATAGACTCCACATACTACAAAAATAAAAACAACAACTCTTATTATTGCAGAGCTCTGAAAGTATTACGACTCCCCAAAAGTGCTGACAAAACTTTGTGGCTACATGCGGCTACAAAATTCATGAAAGCAGCAAGCTGGTTTTAAACAAATGTAGCAATATACAACACCAATGTTTTTAAATGCAATAATGTACTGTACATATTTTCAAGTTTTTTTAATTAAATCAGATGTAAGAGTACTTTATATCTTCATGCAGAGTCACAATAATTATGATCATGGTATAGTAGCAATTTGCAACAAGGAATGCAAGAGCCTCAAAGTGTTGATTTCCACCTGTGCTTTGTCAAATGTTGTGTGCATTGAGAAAACAAACTCTGTAAAATTTTGATTCTCATTGATTCTTATCTAACATGACGGATTTTTCGAAATCCCTATCTGGTCAAAGCAGAAGTGGCCGTGAGGGTGTATGGGCTCACAAAGAAGAACTGCAAAGTTAATGCCAAGAAATTAACTGGACTAAAGGGCTAAGATGAGAACTACAATGTACTAAAAAACTTGACTGAACCTGCCTCCTCCACAGGCTTTCCCAAGGCTTAATTTTTGGTGGGATAAAGCTGCCTCGACCCCAGTCGCTCGCGATCCATTATTCTGGGGAAAGCGCCTTCTCTCCCCTTCCCATCACTCATTTCGCCCCCGCTTTCCTTAATAATTAACTCAAATATCCCCAAAATAATCGATCGCGAGCGACTGGGGACGAGGTAGTGACTGGACAACTCGTCTCAACCGCTGACAACACAATAGAGGCATGTGACCCATACAGTGTATGGCGATACCAATAATTAGTTAAAAATGGACTGAAGGAAAAGTTAATTTGAATAAATTAATGCATTCCTAACTAAATTTCATTTCCCGTTAAGAAAAGAACTTTGATTCGGTAAAATTAAAGATCTCTCAAAACCTCTAAAAGCTGCTATTAACCCAATAGTAATCAAACAAGGCCTGTTAATTTATTTGAAACTTTTCGGCAATTCATACAGTTGCCTGTGTGTCATAAGACCTCCTCAGAATACCTCATCAAGATATTTTCGGCAAGTGGGTGGGTCAGGGTGAAAGAAAGATGGCAGAGAGGAGGGAAGGAGCGAGAGAGAAAAATTGAAGCTCTTTTTGACCTTGAAAAAATGCACAGTCACCAAATTACAACCTTACAGAAATCTGCACTCGGCCAATGACGTTTTTGTATTGTGACACTTTAATTTTTTCAGTCTCAAAATATACGGGTTCACAACTTTCTACGGCTGCTCCTAGACTGTAAATCAAACTTCCAACAGACAATCATATCAAGATAGGGAAGAGGGTGGGTGGAGCAAAAGTAAGATATAAGAGAGGAGGAAAGGAAGGAGGTAGGTAGAGACAAAGAAAGTTGGAAGGGGAAGGAGGGAGAGCAAAATTAATGCTCTTCTTGACCCAATCTCGCACCCAGAGTCCTCATGCTCTTTGGCCAGCGGTTAGTCACCAGGAGAAACTCTGGGATAATGGAATTTTTTCACCCCTGCTAGGATTTCTTGGGTAAAACAATGGAAGCCATTACGGGCCAGCCAATCAAAACATTTAATTTTTTTTAAATTCCACTATCGCAGAGTCTCTCCTGGGGACTAACCGCTGGCCAAAGAGCCTGAGAACTCTGGGTATGAGATTGTTCTTGACCTAAACATACATGTAAATGCCCACTTACTGTGAAGTGACGAAGACATCCCTCAATCTTTGACGTTTCAGCTCCTGAGTTGGTTACTGTATCATTAGAAGACACAGTTTTGCAGCCAATACCATTTTCTGCCCAGAAACTTCTGTCACCAGTTTTTAGACTTAATCAATTGTTGTCCTGTATAGTAAAGTTGTAACAAAACACAAAAAAATTGATCTATGTATGTCACAGTGTACAGTATTTTAAGTCCCTGATCACTGCCTGTTTACAAATTATTTAAATTACTGACAGCATAATAAGACACCTACCTTGTACACTGTACGTGTACACTGTGCTGTGGGGTACTAATTCAACTTTTAAATCTTACAGCTGGATGGCAACAGTTACACGAGATCCACGTGAAGAAAGCCTACTTCCAGCATCTGCTGTTCAAACTTGGAAGCCCACCACTTCACCGGATGCGAGATGCCAAACACTACAAAGAGCCTACATTTTACGAAAGCACCCCATCATTTTCTTACCGAGTCTATGATATGGAAATGTTAATCCATACGTTGGCCGAACAAGATGTTGTTCAATTCAAGACATCGGCAGCGTTTCGTCATGGAATAGAAGTGAGTTTTGAACACTTCACAAGTACGAACGAAATAGTCGCGCTTCACAAGTTCACTGGTGCAACGTCAGTCGCCAACAAGTCTCTCGGAAATGGTTGTCTCAGCTGGAGAGGGTAGAGCAACTTGTGAATTGGAACTTATCTGGTGGCCTAATATGTATCTAAGAAATGGAGATTACGGGAAACTGACAGTGCGATTCTTTGTATCAAAGGCGACATTCAAACGCTAAAATTCCGGTTTATAGTGGTTTTAGGTCCGATTCAGACGGCTTTCATTAAGACTGCGAACTTTTCATGATTTTATTTTTTTATTTTATTAGCTTCGCCAGCGACCTGGCAGGGACACTACAACAGCTTGCGCCAATTACTGTAGGCCCGTAACTGCAAATCCCTCCCCCATAACTACATTCTAGGTGGACCACCACACCGGGGACTAGTCTTCCCCTACTCTTTTCAAATAGTGCGTGGGTTCTTTAACTTCCCACAGAATCAACTATTAAGAGTTGTGAGACGGGGCCTAGGGTTTATCGTCCTTATCCGAGAAGACTAGAAAGTGGGCATTACTAAACCACGAAACAGCGAAACGAAACACCGAAACACCGAAACAGCTATTTTTTCCTCCTTTTTTCTCAAACACCGAAACAGCTATTTTTTACCACTTTGAAGGTGAATAAAATAGACAGGCCAAACATGACTCCCATTGGTCCTTTGCTGTTATCGTTGACCTTCAAAGTTTGGCTTTTACGAGTATATCTTACTCTAACATTCGAGGATCTCTTTTTCTCCCAGCCAGCAGTGTGAACTCCATTAGCCAGACTGCATGGTGCGTTTTCATTAAACCCTTTCCGTTAAACGTTAGCCTGCATAGCAGACGTTTTGGTGTACGAACGCTCGTTTAAAGACCGCCATTTTGGAAGCCATCCCAGGAGAGAACTGGGGACGGTCAGTGTAAGATATGGATTGCGGACTGTAGACCCAGACTGCGGACCCGGACTGCGGACTGGGTATAAAACGTGGACTGCGTATAAAAAGAGGACTGAAGGCTGCGAACTAGGAACAAAAAGCGGACCGAGTATAAAAAAGGGAGTATAGAACAAAACTAGGATTGTACTGCGCCAGATGCAGATTAAATAAGCCTTGAGTCTGCTTATTCCGTGTCAAGATTTGTCACGTACAGAGTAATGCTCAGTTACACGAAATGCTCAGTTGCAACATCGACCGAGCTAGAGAAAGTATAAGAGTAGAGATTTTATCCTGAAATTGTACTTAACTCCACGAGTTTAACACTAGATCGAGGGAGTCGAAAAAATTATTATTGGGAAGAATGGAAACAGAAAGGCATATAAAATGGAACCGGACCTTGCACTGGCGTGCATCACAAAATTACTGGTCACAAATCTAGATATAAATGCTGTAAATGGAAATGCGTGCTCGTTCGACTGCAACTGGCCACTGGTGCAGAGAACTGAAGATAAAACAGGAAATACCACTTCGTTTCTTTTTTGGGAGAAAGTCCAAATTCCATATTTGCGAACAAGAATCAACTAAAGTGGATTCTCGATCAGACAATTCTGAGCGTTAAAAAAAAAAAAAGTATTTTAAACAAGCGGTTTTCCATGCCAAAATGGTACAACACGATTACCGTACATGAAATTATAACCGACAAACGTCGCCATTTTTCCTATCATGAAGAGCTCGAGGTCACAATAGGTAGGTTTTCTGTGTACTCTGGTTATATTTACAGCAATTGTAAGCACCTTTCCTACAGTTCAAGAATTTGATTGCAGTAATACATTTCGTTGCCCCGTGCTTTTTGTACAATGTTTTGTACTCAGTCCGCGGTTTGTACCCAGTCCGCAGCCTTCAGTCCATATTTTATACTCAGTCCTCGTTTTATACCCAGTCCGCAGTCCGGGTCCGCATTCCGGGTCTGCAGTCCGAAATCCCTATCTTACACTGGCCGTCCCCAGTTCTCTCCTTGGATGGCTTCCAAAATGGCGGTCTTTAAACGAGCGTTCGTACACCAAAAAGTCTGCTATGCAGGCTAATGTTTAACGGAAAAGGGTTAATGAATCATTGCATCAGTTTTCAATAACTTTGTTTACCTGTGCTGCTGATGTCAACTGTGTCCAAACTTGTTCCTTAATCCCTTACAAACTTTCTTGAATTCTTCAGCTGGGTATAATGCTATAACATTTCAACAAAATAATTTCAGGCTTATGAGCATTTAATGCATGGTATAACTGCATAATAAAGAACAACAAAAGTACCAATATCATCATAATAAAATCTCAAAAGAAAAACTAGGTCTACAACCTTGAGAGAAATAAGTATACACATGTGACAATATTTTTCACACTTCCCGAAACGGTTAAATGTTAATTACCCTACAGGAAATCAAGGATAAAAATTACTATTACTCACCTATTTCTGCAATATTCACATCTTTGAAGGTCGCTTTTACCATGTTTCATATCCTAGAAGCGCTCAGGCATGCAGTGATGCCAGGACTTCAACCTGAATGAACCAGAAAGGATATGCGAGATCTGCCTAAATTTTCATGTACATTGAAAGAACTATTCATGTTGTATATCCCAGAAGCACTCAGGCATACAGTGATGCCATGGACTTCAACCTGGCTGAACCAGAAACGATATAGAGCATTTGCCTAGATCTTCATGTGCATTTCAAACAAAAAGCTGTCCATGTTGTATATTCCAGAAGCACTCAGGCGTACAGTGATGCCATGGACTCCAACCTGGCTGAACCAGAAAGGATATAGAACATTTGCCTAGATTTTAGTGTTTTCATATGCATTTAAAAAAGCTGTCCATGTCGTATATCCCAGAAGCACTCAGGCATACAGTGATGCCATGGACTTCAACCTGGCTGAATCAGAATGGATATAGAACATTTGCCTATATTTTCATGTCTCACAAAATCTCATGTTTCTAATCCCAATAACTTCAAGGGAAAAAGTAACATGACTGTCCACTGGCTTATTCAAATTCAAAGGAGATTAACCCTAAACTCACTTTGAGTTGTTACTTTGTTAACAGGAAACACTGTGCAGGAAGTGTTTATAATGTTCCACTGTCTTAAGTAGCATTTTACCCTTACTACTTTCTACTTTATGCTACATTAACTGGTTAATATTAACTTTTTTTCTGTCAGTCCATAAAGGGGCACCTAACTGTACCACATGAACATATTCATTACTGATGCATGATAGCTGAACCATTTCTTCACAGAAGGTTATCTGATTCAACAAAATTAATATGTTTCCACAACATCTCCATCTCTGAAAAATTTTCTCAAGTTTTCAACTGGAAGTGACCTATCAGCAACCTCCTCAATGTTGTCCAAAAACCTACGTTCCGTTGCTCCTGAAAATCAAGCAGCTTAGTTTTGTTGTCAAGGTGACTTTTATAAAACAACATAACTAGTTAGGGGTTATGGTGCTAATGGACGTCAACTGTAATACTGTGGTGTAGTAAAATAGTCATCAATTTAGTATTTCAAGTAGTTGAACATAATCATGTGGAAAACTTATTTTAGACTGGGATAGTTAAAAGTAAAAAATAATGAAAATGAAACATTGGCCATATCAAATTTCAAGTTATAGTTCTTCTTTATCTAAACATCCTAAGCAAACAACATTTAATTGGTTGCATAAAAAAATTAACACGGATATGTCCTGCGTATATACATTTTACACCATATGTGTAAAAAAAATCATTTAAGGAGAATGCCAGCATGTAACATGATTGTGCATGTTACTAAAAAGCGATTAGTAAGAGATTGCTACAATTTTGTACTTTGCATACTATCCCTTACTGAAATTGAAGCTTCAATTGTATACTTTTAGTATACAAAGAGTATAAATTGTCTGTGTTACACAGCTCATGTGTATATATTTTGTATACATCAAATATACATCAAGGGAAACTTCAGCTTTCTAATCTGTAACAACACTTAAGCTGCTGTTACACGTTGAAACTTTTAGCTGAAACTTGTGTGCAACGGCGATGAGAAAGTTTCAGCAGGCATTGCATCGTGTAACATGAAAGGTCGAAACTTGTTCGGGAGTGTTAAAACTGGTCTCGAAATTCCCGCAAAACTAGTTCCATGGCTTACACAGCGTGTCGTGACAAGACCGAGCGAGACCAGTTTAACGAAGTGGTGTTACACGGTGAAACTCTTGTTTTTATCACCATTGCGATCGTTGCGACCGTTGCAGAAGTAGAAAGCGGTTCTACTTTTCGTGAAACTTGTCTCTCAACGGAAGTTCGAAAAATTTTCATGAAACCCACCATGTTACACGATGCAACGCCTGCTGAAACTTGTTTCGCAGCGCCGTTGCACGCAAGTTTCAGTTAAAAGTTTCAACGTGTAACAGCGGCTTTACTGCAGCTGCTATATAGAAAACAATGGCCAAATATTTGACCTTTTGGAGTTAAGAGCACCGAGGGAAATCCCAACAAACTTAATGTACGCTACACCGTTCAAAAGATGGAAAACTCCCTGCCAGTTTTGGAAAATGTCCATTGCTTCATCGACGAACTAAAACTGAAAGGAACAAGCAGCACAAGAACGATAATTTATTGTCAAACCGTGAAACAGTACGTACACTTATTTCACAAGTTTGAACTCGAGCTTGGTCAGGCTGTGTATCATGGAGAACCTGACCCAAAGACTGGTCGAAATGTTACATTCTGGCAGTCCACAATCTCGTACCCAGAGTCCTTAGGCTGTTTGGTCAGCGGGTGGACGCACATACCCCAGAGATACTCTGGGATAATGGACTGGCCATTTTCCCAGAAAATCTGGGGTAAGACAATGGAAGCCGTTACAGGCCAGCCAATCAAAAAAAAAATGATTTTTTCCCATTATCCCAGAGTCTCTCCTGGCGACTAACCGCTGGTCAAAGAGCCTGAAGACTCTGGGTATGAGATTGGGCAGTCCAGAAAGCGTCCAAAACAGTTTACGGTCACCTCGCCACCAGTGATGGATTGGAAACAAATTTGCTGATCTAACCGTAATCGAAGAAATATTCAACACTTTCATTTCGAGGTTATTTATTCCATGTGAAGGAGGTGCGGTGGACAGGTCACGCAAGTAAAAATTAAAGCCACCAACCATTCAATAAATAAGGTTGAGAAACTGACATAAAAGTTATGAGTAATAATCGTGTCAAAGTGCGTCCTTTTTTAAAGTTTAACGAGTAACATTATCACACAAAGGCCCGACATCGAACTTAATTCTGAACTTTGCTCAGAACTGCTTACAAGAAAACATTCTATAAATTATGCTTTAAGTCCAGCTCATGAAAAGTTCGCAGTCTTAATCAAAGCCTTCTGAATTGGACCTAAAACCATATGCCTGACCAATTTGGGGAGAGCAATACATGCCTTCGCCTCCTTATTGCAACAATAGCCTCTGGCATTGGTGTGAACTGCAAAGGAGTTACAAGGGTGATACACTTTGGTCCGCCCCAATCCATCGAAGCTTACCTTTAAGAGAGTGGTTGTTGTGGAAGAGAGAGTGAGCAATTAAGTGATGCCTTACTTCTATACAACGGTATCAATGCTAGGGTGGCAGATGTAGACATGAAAAGTTACATCAAATCAACTACTTGCCACAGGCAATTTCTTTTAAAACACTGTCAGTGGTTTACATGTTGATTGTCCATCTGGACATTTATGTTGTGACATTTGTGGTGATTTGTGTCAGTGCCAGGAAGGCCACTGTGACTTTCATTTGCACCTACCCATAGAAACAGCAGAGGAAAATCAAAACAGAGATTACACCTGAACTGTCTTCACTCAGACATGAACTAAATGCTCTGAAGAAAGCTTGTTATGGAAAACGTTACAAATCAAGATCAGCAAAGTGCTGTGAAGGTTGCATGTCATACAAAACAGTTAGAATTTGGTGACGATCAAATCAAACAGGTCATTGACAATGCAGAATTTATCTTTTCAGTTTCAGATGTTCTGAAATACATTGATGTGTGCCAAAGGAAACGTGCAGTTTTTGTTTGAATATTTTCAAGGGAATGTTCAATGATGTGGATGAACCAATAATCACCTCCAATTCAGAAGATGAATATTTTGACGAAAGCACTGATGAATGGGTGGAAATGGTTAATGACGAATCATTCATGGAATTGTTAAACCAGTCAGAATGGGACGATGACTATGCTTTATTAGATGAATCAGTAGAAGATGGACATGACAATGAGCCAGCCTATCCAGAGTTCTTGGATAGCGTCATTGACAATATCAATGTCGATTAAAAGCATAAAGCAATTAAATGATTAAAGCAATTTTTGTAATATTTTGTTAATACCAGTATTTGTAAAAGATTTAAGTACCTGTAAGCAAATTCAATACAAAATACATGCGGGATCCCTGCAGGTTAGACCAGTTTTAATTCTAAGGGCATGTCACACTTATTTTGGTCCCTGCAACAAGATTTTTTGACAAAAATGGGTAGTTCACATGAAAGGTCTTTGTCCCTGGCACAAGTTTCCTGTAATTGACCCTTGTGCATGCCAACCTTAACTTACCCCTTCCCCACTGGGTTGGAGTGGGTCAAGGAAAGGCACCGAAAGCGCAATAAATGCAATAAATACAATTTTAGAGTTTATTACTATCAATTTAAATAACACAGTAGCTTCACATGATGACTGATTGATTCTCTTGAAAAATGAAAAACTTCTCCAGAACTGCTATAATAAATAAATTGGTACAAAAAAAGGAAACTTTGTATTTTGATATTCAATTTAAATTTTAAAAGAGTACATTTTCCACCTCTTACCATTCCTATGGCTCTTCAGTTGATGTGCGCTTACTGTAAAAGCTCTGTTAAGCCCCCTGAGGGCTAATTTGTTTTCAGGCTCTAAGAGGGGGATATTAGAGAGTGGGGCTAATTGAGAGGGGGGACTTATTCCAAATCACATATCTGAAATGAAATTCATAACAATTTTGTTAACTCTACAATAGCCCATTCCAAGTTGCTGTAAACCTCTTCTCAAAGCGAGGCTAGGTGTACAATAATTCATATGAAAAAGAGTTTTATTTCCATTTGAATGAAATTTTATTTTCATATGAAAAAATGAGCAGCGAGAAGCACTTTGAGAACGACAAAAGGTAATTCGGAAACGGCCTATTACACCTATAACTACAACAGAACAGGAAATTGCTTTTGTATCACCATTTTGCAAATATAATGTCGTTAACTCAGGCTTGGACTAAAGATCAAGTTACAAATGACTGAAACACAAAGAAATATTGCTGAGACAGAATGATATTGGCCTGAAGGAAAACATAGTAGAGCTGTTGCAGCCTTCTTTGCTGTTTAGTATTTTATCTAGAGGGATTGCGGAAGGGGGTGCTAAGAATTAGCAAAACCTGAATGACAAAGGGGGGAGTTATTAACATAAGGGGTTTTATATAGAGGAGGGTTTAATAGAGCTACGGCATTAAAAAGTTTCTAAAAATTAAACATGGCCAATTACTTTGCTTTGAACATTTCACAGTAAGGGTGGCAAAACGCTGGTGTTATGTATGCTAAGGAAATAATAAATTATCAATTGTTAAGTATTGTTGGTGCATGCTGAATAAAAATGAACTGGAAAACAGCGGACCTTCGTAAGCCAGTTTGAGGTGTATTAGTATGATCATAGCCTGCGTCGCAAGCGAAATAAACACTAGTTAAGGTGGCTGAACACCGTTTTTGAAACCTGTGTAGTATTTGCCTTTTATTCTGAAACCGTTGAACTCTATGTCACCAAAATTGGCAGGACATGAGTTGAAAGGATAGACTGTCGAATTTTGATAGTTACGCTGATGTGTGTGCTGTTGCCATGGTAACGTGACTGGATATAAACATCAATTTAAAATCGGGCTTTTTATATTTGTGGAAAATTCAGTTGTTAGATTTTCTCCATCATTTTCCTGAAACAAACTTGTCACAATACTCACATGTAGACACTATTCTAATGATATTTTAACAGACTGATTTTTAGCTATTCATCCTTGAAAGATAATTGCATTATTTACAATTTCTTCTGTTAAATTTCAGAATTGTTGCAATAGCCTACTTTCTTGTTTCCTGAAGTATTTTCCTGCCAAATTTCATGAAATTCTAACGGGCAGTTTTCGAGAAATACGTATATTTAGGAGACTGGACCTGAGAGAGTTCAATTTCAATTTTTCAACTAACTACGCATGCGCTGCATTTAACTGGGTTCTCAGTCGGCACGGTTCTGACGGCAACACTAGAAAACCTGCCATATTTGACTTTTTTGACATACTATTCTAACAAGACTTAAGTTTACAACACACTATCATTTTAAGAAGAAAAATGCCTCATATAAAACCACCTTAGAACAAAAAAACTCATCACTCTTTCGGCTCCATGTTTGTTGTTGTCTTATCCTTGTGCGCGCGCTGCCTCGCATCAGCACCAATGACCGGAGAGCGCGCGCGAAAATAAACTATGTTCGGCCACCTTAAGTCCGTCTGCGAATCAGTGCACAATATCGTTTTCCACAGACCACTGCGTGGATCGGGTATATGTACTCAAATCTGATTGGCTCGTTTCTCCGAGAATTCAAAAGCGCTACATGATTGGTGAATCTCAAAAACAGAAAATGGTGTATTCGCTAATCACGTAGCGCGTTTGAATTATGAGGGAAACGAGCCAATCAGATACATATACATGTACATATACCCGATCCACACGGTGGCCTGTAGAAGACGACATTATGCACTGATTCGCAGACAGTACTAACTAGTGTTGAATTCACAGTCACCGTCTGCATGCAGGCTACATGATCAAAGAAAAGGATTTCCATTCCAGGGCAAAAACTTGCTTGATTTAAAAACTCAAAGCAAGTAATAACACCTTTCCCAGAACACAAACAATACCCAAGGAGGGGTCCTATGTGAATACTGATTGGTTGCATACCATGTACAATGCAGCGAAATGAACGGGTACATGGAATAAAGACCTAAGTGACTGACTTTCTCTAATATTAAATTCCCCTTACTTTTTCTCAAGCAAATACAAGGTAATTAGGAAGGAGAGTATGACAATTCATCAGAACTCACTTAAGGCGTTTTTCCATGCACCGAGGGCTTCAAATTTACATGTCAAGACAACATTTCTGGTTTCTTCAAGTCATCTTGCTTTACGACCAATTTGTAGCTCATACTTGTGTCTGTTTATCCACTTGCACATCTTTCCCATTTGTAAACCATGTAAGGGTGATCGGGGGAATTGTTTGAATTGTTTGTATTGCCTGCCAGGGGTTTCTTTCAAGGCAATTATGCCTGGACAAGCAGGTTCACAAGTTTCAGTAGATCTTTCTTGGCTTGTTACAAAATGTTTCCCAGACCTCTTCATGACATTAAATTCCTGTGACACACGATGAATTACCCCTCTTGCAACAGGTAACATGTGCGCTGTCCTTGTAACTGCTGCACGTGTCAGATTAGGACCCAGCTTTCTGATGCCTTCTTTGATGGAATTATTGTCATGTTCAGCCTCAAGGTCAATGGGCACATTCTTGCCACTGCCCCCACGATTGTTGACACTTCAGTTCCATCGCTATCGATAAGCCTGGCATGGACTTAAAAGGGCTTGTTGCTGTAACTGAAGGTACAAAGCTTCAAGAGCATATTTGGTGCTTCCACTATCCCAATAGAAATCAAGAAGTAGAAACTTCCAACAGTGGATGTCTCCGTCACCTTCAGCAACAGCATCAGTGAAATTCATGTACAGCAGTCCATGGTCCACAAGACTACACTGATAATTGTACATGTCATCAGTTTCTAGTTCACCTGCAGAAGATGACGTCTCTCCAGTTGATGGGGCATGGAATTCGTTGATGGAAAGGCCATGTGAGTTCTGTTTATGGTTTGCGACGATGCTGACCATCGCGTCTACAAAAATATCGAAAAAACACTGAAGGTAATTTATTAAAAAAATACTAACATGACAGCAAGACCATGGGCAGATGTTCTACATGGGATTTTTTAGTTTCATTTCTACAGTTACAAAGGGTCAGAAAAACTATAAGGCAGGAACTTAGAAATACCAGCTGGGTTTATGAAAACTGACCTGCTTTGAGGAGGTCATAATTCCAAACCAAAAAGGCAAGTCACTTAAAATCAAGCAGAAAGTTCTACAACTGTTACCTTTGTTTTGGGAGATTTTATTGCACTATCATTATGTTGCTTATCCCCTTTAATACATCTTTGGCTGATTTATCCCTCCAGAACACTGGGAACAGTTTCAGAAATTCACACCTAAACTGGAGTTACTTGATGCAACCAGGCCCCATGACGAAACGCAGCGGAGTCTATCTGGAAGTATTACAAAGGAATGCGGGGTTGTGGACCCCGCATTCCTTACATATTTGAATTTCAATCTGTCAGTGAGTCAGCCCGTGTAAAGAAGAAGGCGTGAAAATTCGCAAGTGCGGCTGTCAAAACTAATTTTTGTCACCGGAAACATTGTGATTGAGCCGTGAGAAAATTAGGATCACTTTCTATGCGGCGGGGAGACTAAGAAAATGACGAGACAACAAACAATAATGCAGAAGTCCAAATCACGCATTCATTTTTTTTTATTTTTTATTAAGAAAACCCGGCCGAATTAGGAAAGACCGGTAAACTCGCCTGCGCCTCCACAACTCGTTCGCTTCCTGGTAGGCGAGTTCACTCAAGTAATGTATGTTCAGTTATAACTTTAATTTTTCATTTTGTGAGCGTTTACAATTATAGCACGTTTTCCTTGTCTATGAAAAATTTACTCAACGATTAAATTTCCGTGGATTTTCCTACGACCGTAACAGGGAGCAGTGGCTTTCAGTATTTGACGTGAGATGGATGTGAAGATGAATACAATAAATAACTGTGAGAATCTGTGACTTTGGAGAGCACACTGGTACATAAGTTGTTGCCACAGATAGAAACTTTGATATCAAGAAGATCCAGCGAAGCTTCTGTAATTTCCCAGGTATATTTCAGAGGCGGATGAGAGGAATAGACGGAGGTTATAAATTCATTGAGTTCCTCAAAACACTGCACCGATGCCGTCGTCAATGTAGTGACCGTATAGTTCAGGTTTAGGGTCTTTGTATTGATTGAAGAATTGGTGCTCAGCGTATAACCTACAAAAAACAAAAACAAAACAAAAAAGAAAAAGAATGGCGTAGATGGGTACGATTTTTGTGCTTATCGCCTCACCATTAATTTGCTTTTAATAGTTATCAGCGAATGAAAAAAAAAAAAGGTCGGGGGGGGGGGGGAGGCGGAGGAGGTACTCCCTTATATGCGCTATATCAGGTATATGGGGCACCAAAGGGTATGGAGTTTTAGCCGTGTTGGTCTGAAATAGGTTATCGATTTTAACATTTTGGTCTGAAATAAGGTATGGTTTGTCCACTCGTCTCGGATTGGGTATACTTTTTTAGAAGAAGCTACTTCTTCGTCAGTAGGCGATAAGACCATCTGCAAAAGCCCTTCTTTTTTGTTCTTAATTATCTTTTATCTTTTATCGCGCACATGAAATAAGTCTGAAACAGGGTATCAAATTTTTGATCAGGTCTGAAATAGGGTAGGGAGAACCGCTGTTTTTGTTCTGAAATATGGTAAGTGTTTCGGGGAGGGGGCCGCACGCCCTACCCAATTTTTCTGGGAGTACACCCCCCCACCCCACCCCCTCCCCGGGATCAAGTGAACACCGAAAGGGGGAAAAATCTAGAGCAAAAATTCATCTTTCAAATCGTATCAATGAACGCTTTTCATTCTATTTATTTCCGTTATTCACGTAGCTCCAGATTCTGTGCACAAACCATACATAACCCGCGATTCCTCGATGCGATCTGTCGAAGGGCAAACGCTAGAAACGTCAGCTTTCTGAATCTCTTTACGGTGGTCAATGCCGTTGACAAACCATATTCTCGTGTTTCACTCCCCAACAGATGCAGCACCTAACAGTTTCTTTTAAAACCAACCCTTTTCATTCTCATCTGTTGATCACATTTCTTTTTCATTATAAACATTTACTATAGTTCAAAACATTATTTTGTGTTTCGATTCATTATTACACCAAGCGAAGTGGGTAACCTGTGGCACAAACACAAAATACTACAATGCCTAATCTAAGCCTGTTCCACCTGACAAATTTTGGGGAACTTTTGTACGGAAGTACATGTAAGTTGACTACTATCTATCATTCGCAGTCACAAAAATCCATTCCAATTAGTTTGACTTTAAATCAAGTGGCCTATTTGTGACATCTCAAGCCACTAGTAACCTTGGTGATACTTAAATAGTTAAAATGAAAATAAAAACAACAACAATTGTTAAAGGCAACAGTAGCACACTCTGACGATATATATGGATACAACTGGTAACCTTGGAAATAATTGAATAATTAAAATGAAAACAACAATTGTTAAAGGCAACAGTAGCACACTCCGACGAAACATCTGGATGACACTGGTAACCTTGTTGATAGTTGAACAGTTAAAATGAAAATAAAAACAACAATTGTTAAAGGCAACAATAGCACACTCCGACGAAACATATGGATGCCACTGGTAACCTTGGTGATAGTTGAACAGATATAAGAAATGAAAACAAGAATTGTTAAAGACAACAGTAGCACACTCCGACGAAACATCTGGATGCCACTGGTAACCTTGGTGATAGTTGAACAGTTAAAATGAAAATGAAAACAAGAATTGTTATAGGCAACAATAGCACACTCCGACGAAACAACTGGATGCCACTGGTAATCTTAGTGATAGATGATCAGATATAATTAGAATGAAAACAAGAATTGTCAAAGACAAGAGTAGCACACTCCGACGAAACATCTGGATGCCACTGGTGACCTTGGTGATACCTGAGCAGTAAAAATGAAAATGAAAACAAGAATTGTTAAAGGCAAGAGTAGCACACTCCGACGAAAATCTGGATGCCACTGGTGACCTTGGTGATACCTGAGCAGTAAAAATGAAAATGAAAACAAGAATTGTTAAAGGCAACAGTAGCACATTCCGACAAAACAACTGGATGTTCACTGGTAAACTTGGTGATAGTTGAACAGTTATAATGAAAATGAAAACAAGAATTGTTATAGGCAATAGTAGCACACTCCGACGAAACATCTGGATACCACTGGTAACCTTGGTGATAGTTGATTAGTTATAATGAAAATGAAAACAAGAATTGTTATAGGCAACAGTAGCACACTCCGACGAAACATCTGGATGCCACTGGTAACCTTGGTGATAATTGAAAAGTTATAATGAAAATGAAAACAAGAATTGTTATAGGCAATAGCAGCACACTCCGACGAAACATCTGGATACCACTGGTAACCTTGGTGATAGTTGATCAGTTATAATGAAAATGAAAACAAGAATTGTTAAAGGCAACAGTAGCATACTCCGACGAAACATCTGGATTCCACTGGTAACCTTGGTGATAGTTGATCAGTTATAATGAAAATGAAAACAAGAATTGTTAAACGCAACAATAGCACACTCCGACAAAACATCTGGATGCCACTGGTAACCTTGGTGATAGTTAAACAGTTATAATGAAAATGAAAACAAGAATTCTTGTAGGCAACAGTAGCACACTCTGACGAAACACCTGGATGCCACTGGTAACCTTGGTGATAGTTGATCAGATATAATTAAAGTGAAAACAAGAATTGTTACAGGCAACAGTAGCACACTCCGACAAAACATCTGGATGCCACTGTAACCTTGGTGATAGTTGATCAGTTATAATCAAAATGAAAACAAGAATTGTTAA
The DNA here is from genome assembly GCA_016490735.1 of Pachyseris speciosa. Taxonomy (NCBI): domain Eukaryota; kingdom Metazoa; phylum Cnidaria; class Anthozoa; order Scleractinia; family Pachyseridae; genus Pachyseris; species Pachyseris speciosa. The sequence continues at coordinate 122,916 of JAEMWC010000216.1, read as the reverse complement.
AGGCAACAATAGCACACTCCGACAAAACATCTCGATGCCACTGGTAATCTTGGTGATAGTTGAACAGTTATAATGAAAATGAAAACAAGAATTGTTATAGGCAATAGTAGCACACTCCGACGAAAACTCTGGATGCCACTGGTAACCTTGGTGATACTTGAACAGTTATAATGAAAATGAAAACAAGAATTGTTATAGGCAATAGTAGCACACTCCGACGAAACATCTGGATACCACTGGTAACCTTGGTGATAGTTGATCAGTTATAATGAAAATGAAAACAATAATTGTTATAGGCAACAGCAGCACACTCCAACGAAACATCTGGTTGCCACTGTAACCTTGGTGATAGTTGAACCAGTTAAAATGAAAATGAAAACAAGAATTATTATAGGCAACAATAGCACACTCCAACGAAACAACTGGATGCCACTGGTAATCTTGGTGATAGATGATTAGATATAATTAGAATGAAAACAAGAATTGTCAAAGACAACACTAGCACAGTCCGACGAAAAATCTGGATGCCACTGGTGACCTTGGTGATACTTGAGCAGTTAAAATGAAAATGAAAACAAGAATTGTTAAAGGCAACAGTAGCACACTCCGACGAAACATCTGGATGTTCACTGGTAACTTGGTGATAGTTAAACAGTTATAATGAAAATGAATACAAGAATTGTTATAGGCAATAGTAGCACACTCCGACGAAACATCTGGATACCACTGGTAACCTTGGTGATAGTGATTAGTTATAATGAAAATGAAAACAAGAATTGTTATAGGCAACAGTAGCACACTCCGACGAAACATCTGGATGCCACTGGTAACCTTGGTGATAGTTGATCAGTATATAATGAAAATGAAAACGAGTATTGTTATAGGCAACAGTAGCACACTCTGACGTAACACCTGGATGCCACTGGTAACCTTGGTGATAGTTGATCAGATATAATTAAAGTGAAAAAAGAATTGTTAAAGGCAACTGTAGCACACTCCGACGAAACATCTGGATGCCACTGGTAACCTTGGTGATAGTTAATCAGTTATAATGAAAATGAAAACAAGAATTGTTAAAGGCAACAATAGCACTCTCCGACAAAAATCTCGATGCCACTGGTAACCTTGGTGATAGTTGAACAGTTATAATGAAAATGAAAACAAGAATTGTTATAGGCAATAGTAGCACACTCCGACGAAACAATTGGATACCACTGGTAACCTTGCTGATAGTTGATTAGTTATAATGAAAACGAAAACAAGAATTGTTATAGGCAACAGTAGCACACTCCGACGAAACATCTGGATGCCACTGGTAACCTTGGTGATAGTTGAACAGTTATAATGAAAATGAAAACAAGAATTGTTATAGGCAAAAAGAGCACACGCCGACGAAACATCTGGATGCCACTGGTAACCTTGGTGATAGTTGAACAGTTATAATGAAATTGAAAACAAGAATTGTTATAGGCAACAGTAGCACACTCCGACGAAACATCTGGATGCCACTGGTAACCTTGGTGATAGTTGAACAGTTATAATGAAATTGAAAACAAGAATTGTTAAAGGCAACAATAGCACACTCCGAAAAAACATCTGGATGCCACTGGTAACCTTGGTGATAGTTGAACAGTTATAATGAAAATCAAAATAAGAATTGTTATAGGCAATAGTAGCACACTCCGACGAAACATCTGGATACCACTGGTAACCTTGGTGATAGTTGATTAGTTATAATGAAAACGAAAACAAGAATTGTTATAGGCAACAGTAGCACACTCCGACGAAACATCTGGATGCCACTGGTAACCTTGGTGATAGTTGATCAGTTATAATGAAAATGAAAACAAGAATTGTTAAAGAGAACAGTAGCACACTCTGACTAAACATCTGGATGCCACTGGTAACCTTGGTGATAGTTGATCAGATATAATTAAAGTGAAAACAAGAATTGTTAAAGGCAACAGTAGCACACTCCGACGAAACATCTGGATACCACTGGTAACCTTGGTGATAGTTGATCAGTTATAATGAAAATGAAAACAAGAATTGTTAAAGAGAACAGTAGCACACTCTGACTAAACATCTGGATGCCACTGGTAACCCTGGTGATAGTTGATCAGATATAATTAAAGTGAAAAAAAGAATTGTTAAAGGCAACAGTAGCACACTCCGACGAAACAATCTGGATGCCACTGGTAACCTTGGTGATCGTTGATCAGTTATAATGAAAATGAAAACAAGAATCGTTAAAGGCAACAGTAGCACACTCTGACGATATATATGGATACAACTGGTAAACTTGGAGATACTTGAATAGTTAACATGAAGACAACAATTCTTAAAGGCAACAGTAGCACACTCCGACAAAACATCTGGATGCCACTGGTAACCTTGTTGATAGTTGAACAGTTAAAATGAAAATGAAAACAAGAATTGTTAAAGGCAACAATCGCACACTCCGACGAAACATCTGGATGCCACTGGTAACCTTGGTAATAGTGAAACAGATATAATTAGAATGAAAACAAGAATTGTGAAAGACAACAGTGGCACACTCCGACGAAACATCTGGATGCCACTGGTAACCTTGGTGATAGTTGAACAGTTAAAATGAAAAAGGAAAACAAGAATTGTAAAAGGCAACAATAGCACACTCCGACGAAACATATGGATGCCACTGGTAACCTTGGTAATAGTTGAACAGATATAATTAGAATGAAAACAAGAATTGTTAAAGACAAAAGTAGCACACTCCGACGAAACATCTGGATGCCACTGGTAACCTTGGTGATAGTTGAACAGTTAAAATGAAAATGAAAACAAGAATTGTTATAGGCAACAATAGCACACTCCGACGAAACAACTGGATGCCACTGGTAATCTTAGTGATAGATGATCAGATATAATTAGAATGAAAAGAAGTAGTTTCAAAGACAAGAGTAGCACACTCCGACGAAACATCTGGATGCCACTGGTGACCTTGCTGATACCTGAGCAGTAAAAATGAAAATGAAAACAAGAATTGTTAAAGGCAACAGTAGCACATTCCGACAAAACATCTGGATGTTCACTGGTAAACTTGGTGATAGTTGAACAGTTATAATGAAAATGAAAACAAGAATTGTTATAGGGAATAGTAGCACACTCTGACGAAACATCTGGATACCACTCGTAACCTTGGTGATAGTTGATTAGTTATAATGAAAATGAAAACAATAATTGTTATAGGCAACAGTAGCACACTCCGACGAAACATCTGGATGCCACCGGTAACCTTGGTGATAATTGAACAGTTATAATGAAAATGAAAACAATAATTGTTATAGGCAACAGAAACACACTCCGACGAAACATCTGGATGCCACTTGTAACCTTGGTGATTGTTGAAGAGTTATAATGAAATTGAAAACAAGAATTGTTAAAGCCAACAATAGCACACTCCGACCAAACATCTGGATGCCACTGGTAACCTTGGTGATAGTTGAACAGTTCAAATGAAAATGAAAACAAGAATTGTTATAGGCAACAGTAGCACACTCCGACGAAACAACTGGATGCCACTGGTAATCTTGGTGATAGATGATTAGATATAATTAGAAAGAAAACAAGAATTGTCAAAGACAACAGTAGCACAGTCCGACGAAAAATCTGGATGCCACTGGTGACCTTGGTGATACTTGAGCAGTTAAAATGAAAATGAAAACAAGAATTGTTAAAGGCAACAGTAGCACACTCCGACGAAACATCTGGATGTTCACTGGTAACCTTGGTGATAGTTGAACAGTTATAATGAAAATGAATACAAGAATTGTTATAGGCAATAGAAGCACACTCCGACGAAACATCTGGATACCACTGGTAACCTTGGTGATAAGTTATTAGTTATAATGAAAATGAAAACAAGATTTGTTATAGGCAACAGTAGCACACTCCGACGAAACATCTGGATGCCACTGGTAACCTTGGTGATAATTGAACAGTTATAATGAAAATGAAAACAAGAATTATTATGGGCAATAGTAGCACACTCCGACGAAACATCTGGATACCACTGGTAACCTTGGTGATAGTTGATCAGTTATAATGAAAATGAAAACAAGAATTGTTATAGGCAACAGTAGCACACTCCGACGAAACATCTGGATGCCACTGGTAACCTTGGTGATAGTTGATCAGTTATAATGAAAATGAAAACGAGAATTGTTAAAGGCATCAATAGCACACTCTGACAAAACATCTGGATGCCACTAGTAACCTTGGTGATAGTTGAACAGTTATAAGGAAATGAAAACAAGAATTGTTATAGGCAACAGTAGCACACTCTGACGAAACACCTGGATGCCACTGGTAACCTTGGTGATAGTTGATCAGATAATAATTAAAGTGAAAAAAAAGAATTGTTAAAGGCAACAGTAGCACACTCCGACGAAACATCTGGATGCCACTGGTAACCTTGGTGATAGTTGATCAGTTATAATGAAAATGAAAACAAGAATTGTTAAAGAGAACAGTAGCACACTCTGACTAAACATCTGGATGCCACTGGTAACCTTGGTGATAGTTGATCAGATATAATTAAAGTGAAAACAAGAATTGTTAAAGGCAACAGTAGCACACTCCGACGAAACATCTGGATACCACTGGTAACCTTGGTGATAGTTGATCAGTTATAATGAAAATGAAAACAAGAATTGTTAAAGAGAACAGTAGCACACTCTGACTAAACATCTGGATGCCACTGGTAACCTGGTGATAGTTGATCAGATATAATTAAAGTGAAAAAAGAATTGTTAAAGGCAACAGTAGCACACTCCGACGAAACAATCTGGATGCCACTGGTAACCTTTGGTGATCGTTGATTCAGTTATAATGAAAATGAAAACAAGAATCGTTAAAGGCAACAGTAGCACACTCTGACGATATATATGGATACAACTGGTAAACTTGGAGATACTTGAATAGTTAACATGAAGACAACAATTCTTAAGGCAACAGTAGCACACTCCGACAAAACATCTGGATGCCACTGGTAACCTTGTTGATAGTTGAACAGTTAAAATGAAAATGAAAACAAGAATTGTTAAAGGCAACAATCGCACACTCCGACGAAACATCTGGATGCCACTGGTAACCTTGGTAATAGTGAACAGATATAATTAGAATGAAAAACAAGAATTGTGAAAGACAACAGTGGCACACTCCGACGAAACATCTGGATGCCACTGGTAACCTTGGTGATAGTTGAACAGTTAAAATGAAAAAGGAAAACAAGAATTGTAAAAGGCAACAATAGCACACTCCGACGAAACATATGGATGCCACTGGTAACCTTGGTAATAGTTGAACAGATATAATTAGAATGAAAACAAGAATTGTTAAAGACAACAGTAGCACACTCCGACGAAACATCTGGATGCCACTGGTAACCTTGGTGATAGTTGAACAGTTAAAATGAAAATGAAAACAAGAATTGTTATAGGCAACAATAGCACACTCCGACGAAACAACTGGATGCCACTGGTAATCTTAGTGATAGATGATCAGATATAATTAGAATGAAAAGAAGTAGTTTCAAAGACAAGAGTAGCACACTCCGACGAAACATCTGGATGCCACTGGTGACCTTGCTGATACCTGAGCAGTAAAAATGAAAATGAAAACAAGAATTGTTAAAGGCAACAGTAGCACATTCCGACAAAACATCTGGATGTTCACTGGTAAACTTGGTGATAGTTGAACAGTTATAATGAAAATGAAAACAAGAATTGTTATAGGGAATAGTAGCACACTCTGACGAAACATCTGGATACCACTCGTAACCTTGGTGATAGTTGATTAGTTATAATGAAAATGAAAACATAATTGTTATAGGCAACAGTAGCACACTCCGACGAAACATCTGGATGCCACTGGTAACCTTGGTGATAATTGAACAGTTATAATGAAAATGAAAACAATAATTGTTTATAGGCAACAGAAACACACTCCGACGAAACATCTGGATGCCACTTGTAACCTTGGTGATTGTTGAAGAGTTATAATGAAATTGAAAACAAGAATTGTTAAAGCCAACAATAGCACACTCCGACCAAACATCTGGATGCCACTGGTAACCTTGGTGATAGTTGAACAGTTCAAATGAAAATGAAAACAAGAATTGTTATAGGCAACAGTAGCACACTCCGACGAAACAACTGGATGCCACTGGTAATCTTGGTGATAGATGATTAGATATAATTAGAAAGAAAACAAGAATTGTCAAAGACAACAGTAGCACAGTCCGACGAAAAATCTGGATGCCACTGGTGACCTTGGTGATACTTGAGCAGTTAAAATGAAAATGAAAACAAGAATTGTTAAAGGCAACAGTAGCACACTCCGACGAAACATCTGGATGTTCACTGGTAACCTTGGTGATAGTTGAACAGTTATAATGAAAATGAATACAAGAATTGTTATAGGCAATAGAAGCACACTCCGACGAAACATCTGGATACCACTGGTAACCTTGGTGATAAGTTATTAGTTATAATGAAAATGAAAACAAGATTTGTTATAGGCAACAGTAGCACACTCCGACGAAACATCTGGATGCCACTGGTAACCTTGGTGATAATTGAACAGTTATAATGAAAATGAAAACAAGAATTATTATGGGCAATAGTAGCACACTCCGACGAAACATCTGGATACCACTGGTAACCTTGGTGATAGTTGATCAGTTATAATGAAAATGAAAACAAGAATTGTTATAGGCAACAGTAGCACACTCCGACGAAACATCTGGATGCCACTGGTAACCTTGGTGATAGTTGATCAGTTATAATGAAAATGAAAACGAGAATTGTTAAAGGCATCAATAGCACACTCTGACAAAACATCTGGATGCCACTAGTAACCTTGGTGATAGTTGAACAGTTATAAGGAAATGAAAACAAGAATTGTTATAGGCAACAGTAGCACACCTGACGAAACACTGGATGCCACTGGTAACCTTGGTGATAGTTGATCAGATATAATTAAAGTGAAAACAAGAATTGTTAAAGGCAACAGTAGCACACTCCGACGAAACATCTGGATGCCACTGGTAACCTTGGTGATAGTTGATCAGTTATAATGAAAATGAAAACAAGAAATGTTAAAGGCAACAATAGCACTCTCCGACAAAACATCTCGATGCCACTGGTAACCTTGGTGATAGTTGAACAGTTATAATGAAAATGAAAACAAGAATTGTTATAGGCAATAGTAGCACACTCCGACGAAACATCTGGATACCACTCGTAACCTTGGTGATAGTTTATTAGTTATAATGAAAACAAAAACAAGAATTGTTATAGCAACAGTAAGCACACTCCGACGAAACATCTGGATGCCACTGGTAACCTTGGTGATAGTTGAACAGTTATAATGAAAATGAAAACAAGAATTGTTTTAGGCAAAAGTAGGACACGCCGACGAAACATCTGGATACCACTTGTAACCTTGGTGATAGTTGAACAGTTATAATGAAAGTAAAAACAATAATTGTTATAGGCAACAGTAGCACACTCCGACGAAACATCTGGATGCCACTGGTAACCTTGTGATAGTTGAACAGTTATAATGAAATTGAAAACAAGAATTGTTAAAGCCAACAATAGCACACTCCGAAAAAAACATCTGGATGCCAGTGGTAACCTTGGTGATAGTTGAACAGTTATAATGAAAATGAAAACAAGAATTGTTATAGCAATAGTAGCACACTCCGACGAAACATCTGGATGCCACTGGTAACCTTGGTGATAGTTGATTAGTTATTATGAAAACGAAAAACAAGAATTGTTATAGGCAACAGTAGCACACTCCGACGAAACATCTGGATGCCACTGGTAACCTTGGTGATAGTTGATCAGTTATAATGAAAATGAAAACAAGATTTGTTAAAGAGAACAGTAGCACACTCTGACTAAACATCTGGATGCCACTGGTAACCTTGGTGATAGTTGATCAGATATAATTAAAGTGAAAACAAGAATTGTTAAAGGGAACAGTAGCACACTCCGACGAAACATCTGGATGCCACTGGTAACCTTGGTGATCGTTGATCAGTTATAATGAAAATGAAAACAAGAATTGTTAAAGGCAACAGTAGCACACTCTGACGATATATATGGATACAACTGGTAACCTTGGAGATACTTGAATAGTTAACATGAAGACAACAATTGTTAAAGGCAACAGTAGCACTCTCCGACGAAACAATTGGATGCCACTGGTAACCTTGTTGATAGTTGAACAGTTAAAATGAAAATGAAAACAAGAATTGTTAAAGGCAACAATAGCACTCTCCGACGAAACATCTGGATGCCACTGGTAACCTTGGTGATAGTTAAACAGATATAATTAGAATGAAAACAAGAATTGTGAAAGACAACAGTAGCACACTCCGACGAAACATCTGGATGCCACTGGTAACCTTGGTGATAGTTGAACAGTTAAAATAAAAAAAATAAAAAAAAAAAAAAAGTAGTCTTTATTTCACTGATAAAATACATATCAAGTGTTACATGGATTATATAATTATAACTATTAAATACTTAAAAATGCGCCAAATATGCATTAATTACCAATAGCTAAATTGTAATTAAAACTAAGTCTGTTAATAAAAGAATTCTTAAAACGCTCAGTATTACAAATTGGAAATGTATGCTTGACTTGTCTAAGCTTAAGGGTAGCAGGGTTAATCCTAGGAAGGGAGTGATGTAAAGGATGACGTTCCCACTCGCTTAATTTCTTAAAAATACCTTTATCGGACTTTTCTAAGCAATTAATAATGGAAACAGGAGTGGACGTGTATCTTCGTTTATGACAACGATCAAGGAAACATTGTATGGTATTAAGTTCTGGTGGAGATGAACCATATACAGATATTCCATACATAAGCTTAGGCAAAACTAGAGTGCTGAATAATTTATCCAACTCCGCCTGACAATACCCTTCCTTCCTTAGAGTTCTTAGAATATATAGACATTTATTAGCTGCGGCCAGCTTATTCTTGACATGAACAGAGAACCTACAATTTTCCTGAAATGTAACCCCTAAAATACATAGTTCTGGATGTTGCGGGATATTCGTTACTGTCTCTAGTACATTATTGTAGCCTTTCTTTCGGAAAACCATTTCTTTACATTTAGAGAAATTACATTTCATGCAATTATTGATTGACCATTCTGTAAAGTTGTTCACTACATGAATTGCAGTATTACTTTCACCATCCTTCCAAACAGGAATAATTAGAGTGGAATCATCTGCATACTTGAACAACGAAGAGTTAGACTCTGGATCTGTTTGCAGATCATTTATGAATATATTAAATAAATAGGGGCCACTAACACTTCCTTTTGTGGTGCCTTTGTTCACGCTGATCCAATCACAAGCAATGCTATTGCAGACAACCCGTTGTCTCCTATCAGTGAGAAAGCTTAAGTACCAATTAAAAATATATGGATTAAGCGGCAGGAGTTTAAGTTTGGAAAATAACAGATCGTGTTTAACAGTGTCAAAGGCCTTGCTGAAGTCCATCGCAAACACCCTTACCGCATTGCATCCCTTTTGATCCAAAGACTTAAGAATTTCATGTTGCATTGTTAACAGAGCGCCAGTACAGCTGCCACCTTCTCTATAAGCAAACTGTGTGGGACTCAAGCTACTCTCGACAATGTTCTTAACGTAGGACTTATAAACAACCTTTTCGAATGCTCTAGCAATAACCGGGGTTATGTTTATTCCTCTAAAGTCCCCATTTTCCTTGGGAGTTTCAACCTTGGGAAGAGGGGTTATGTTGGCACTCTTCCACGAACTCGGCCATGCATGGGTTTCAAGGGACAGGTTCCATATTTTAGTTACCACAGGAGTAAGAATTTCAGCATGGTCCTTCCATATCCAGAAAGGGATCTGATCTGGACCGGTGGCTGTCTTCTTTAAACCTAAGAGTGATCTCCATACCTGCATCTCGCCTACGCGTGGTATTTCAGCATCAGATGGAACCGGTATGGGCTCTGGTTTATGATAATTGTTATCAGTGCACAATTGACCGAAAAAGCAATTGAGATCCTTAATTTCGGCTTCGCTTAGTGTGCAACGAGAGGAAGCTTTGTAGCTGCAGATGGCATTTGTTATTTTCCACCACTCTCGACCTCCGATACCATTAGAAGAATTTAAATGAACTCTATTATCCATGATGGCTCTAGAAATTCGCTTCAATAGATCTTTTTGAGAACCTGTTCCTTTGGCCTTGATCTTCAACAAATATTTAATAAGTGGACTCATCCAAAAAGGATCGCGTGACGACATTTTTACTGTTCTTAAAGGCATACAAGCATTCATAAGTTCCAGAATTTTTGTCTCGAGGCTTGTCACAGCGTCCTCGATATTGTTGGCCTCCAGTACAAAACCCCAATCCACTTGCTCAAGTTCAGAATAAAGATTGGCCTTGCGATGTTCCCTGCAATCCCTAAGTTGAACTTTATATCGAAGTGGTTTAAGTTTTATGCCAGGTGGTAATATCACTCCCTTATGATCGGTCTTCGTCAGCATTTGAATAGGATAGCAAAGATTGAACAGGCCTGGATTATTGGTGAAACAGTTATCGACGCACGATGAAAATGAAAACAAGAATTGTTAAAGGCAACAATACCACACTCCGACGAAACATCTGGATGCCACTGGTAATCTTGGTGATAGATGATCAGATATAATGAGAATGAAAACAAGAATTTTCAAAGACAACAGTAGCACACTCCGACGAAACACCTGGATGCCACTGGTGACCTTAGTGATACTTGAGCAGTTAAAATGAAAATGAAAACAAGAATTGTTAAAGGCAACAGTAGCACATTCCGACGAAACATCTCGATGTTCACTGGTAACCTTGGTGATAGTTGAACAGTTATAATGAAAATGAAAACAAGAATTGTTATAGGCAATAGTAGCACACTCCGACGAAACATCTGGATACCACTGGTAACCTTGGTGATAGTTGATCAGTTATAATGAAAATGAAAACAAGAATTGTTATAGGCAACAGTAGCACACTTCGACGAAACATCTAGAAGCCACTGGTAACCTTGGTGATAGTTGATCAGTTATAATGAAAATAAAAAAAATTTTTTAAGGCAACAATACCACACTCCGACAAAACATCTGGATGCCACTGGTAACCTTGGTGAAAGTTGATCAGATATAATTAAAGTGAAAACAAGAATTGTTAAAGGCAACAGTAGCACACTCCGACGAAACATCTGGATGCCACTGGTAACCTTGGTGATAGTTGATCAGTTATAATGAAAATGAAAACAAGAATTCTTAAAGGCAACAATAGCACTCTCCGACAAAACATCTCGATGCCTCTAGTAACCTTGGTGATAGTTGAACAGCTATAATAAAAATGAAAACAAGAATTGTTATAGGCAATAGTAGCACACTCCGACGAAACATCTGGATACCACTGGTAACCTTGGTGATAGTTGATTAGTTATAATGAAAACGAAAACAAGAATTGTTATAGGCAACATTAGCACACTCCGACGAAACATCTCGATGCCACTGGTAACCTTGGTGATAGTTGAACAGTTATAATGAAAATGAAAAGAAGAATTGTTATAGGCAACAGTAGCACACTCCGACGACACATCTGGATGCCACTGGTAACCTTAGTAATAGTTGAACAGTTATAATGAAATTGAAAATAAGAATTGTTAAAGGCAACAATAGCACACTCCGAAGAAACATCTGGATGCCACTGGTAACATTGGTGATCGTTGATCAGTTATAATGAAAATGAAAACAGGACTTGTTAAAGGCAACAGTAGCACACTCTGACGATATATATGGATACAACTGGTAACCTTGGAGATACTTGAATAGTTAACATGAAGACAACAATTGTTAAAGGCAACAGTAGCACACTCCGACGAAACATCTGGATGCCACTGGTAACCTTGTTGATAGTTGAACAGTTAAAATGAAAATGAAAACAAGAATTGTTAAAGGCAACAATAGCACACTCCGACGAAACATCTGGATGCCACTGGTAACCTTGGTGATAGTTAAACAGATATAATGAAATTGAAAAAAGAATTGTTAAAGCCAACAATAGCACACTCCTAAAAAAACATCTGGATGCCACTGGTAACCTTGGTGATAGTTGAACAGTGATAATGAAATTGAAAACAAGAATTGTTAAAGCCAACAATAGCACACTCCTAAAAAAACATCTGGACTCCACTGGTAACCTTGGTGATAGTTGAAGAGTTATAATGAAAATGAAAACAAGAATTGTTATAGGCAATAGTAGCACACTCCGACGAAACATCTGGATACCACTGGTAACCTTGGTGATAGTTAAACAGTTATAATGAAAATAAAATCAATAATTGTTATAGGCAACAGTAGCACACTCCGACGAAACATCTGGATGCCACTGGTAACCTTGGTGATAGTTGAACAGTTATAATGAAATTGAAAACAAGAATTGTTAAAGCCAACAATAGCAAACTCCGAAAAGAACATCTGGATGCCACTGGTAACCTTGGTGATAGTTGAACAGTTATAATGAAAATGAAAACAAGAATTGTTATAGGTAATAGTAGCACACTCCGACGAAACATCTGGATACCACTGGTAACCTTGGTGATAGTTGATTAGTTATAATGAAAACGAAAACAAGAATTGTTATAGGCAACAGTAGCACACTCCGACGAAACATCTGGATGCCACTGGTAACCTTGGTGATAGTTGATCAGTTATAATGAAAATGAAAACAAGAATTGTTAAAGAGAACAGTAGCACACTCTGACTAAACATCTGGATGCCACTGGTAACCTTGGTGATAGTTGATCAGATATAATTAAAGTGAAAACAAGAATTGTTAAAGGGAACAGTAGCACACTCCGACGAAACATCTGGATGCCACTGGTAACCTTGGTGATCGTTGATCATTTATAATGAAAATGAAAACAAGAATTGTTAAAGGCAACAGTAGCACACTCTGACGATATATATGGATACAACTGGTAACCTTGGAGATACTTGAATAGTTAACATGAAGACAACAATTGTTAAAGGCAACAGTAGCACACTCCGACGAAACATCTGGATGCCACTGGTAACCTTGGTGGAAGTTGATCAGATATAATTAAAGTGAAAACAAGAATTGTTAAAGGCAACAGTAGCACACTCCGACGAAACATCTGGATGCCACTGGTAACCTTAGTAATAGTTGAACAGTTATAATGAAATTGAAAATAAGAATTGTTAAAGGCAACAATAGCACACTCCGAAGAAACATCTGGATGCCACTGGTAACATTGGTGATCGTTGATCAGTTATAATGAAAATGAAAACAAGAATTGTTAAAGGCAACAGTAGCACACTCTGACGATATATATGGATACAACTCGTAACCTTGGAGATACTTGAATAGTTAAAATGAAAACAACAATTGTTATAGGCAACAGTAGCACACTCCGACGAAACATCTGGATGCCACTGGTAACCTTGTTGATAGTTGAACAGTTAAAATGAAAATGAAAACAAGAATTGTTTAAGGCAACAGTAGCACACTCCGACGAAACATCTGGATACCACTGGTAACCTTGGTGATAGTTGAACAGATATAATTAGAATGAAAACAAGAATTGTTAAAGACAACAGTAGTACACTCCGACGAAACATCCGGATGCCACTGGTGACCTTGGTGATACTTGAGCAGTTAAAATGAAAATGAAAACAAGAATTGTTAAAGGCAACAGTAGCACATTCCGACGAAACATCTGGATGTTCACTGGTAACCTTGGTGATAGTTGAACAGTTATAATGAAAATGAAAACAAGAATTGTTATAGGCAATAGTAGCACACTCTGACGAAACATATGGATACCACTGGTAACCTTGGTGATAGTTGATCAGTTATAATGAAAATGAAAACAAGAATTGTTATAGGCAACAGTAGCACACTCCGACGAAACATCTGGATGCCACTGGTAACCTTGGTGATAGTTGATCAGTTATAATGAAAATGAAAACAAGAATTGTTAAAGGCAACAATAGCACACTCCGACAAAACATCTGGATGCCACTGGTAACCTTGGAGATAGTTGAGAAGTTATAATGAAAATGAAAACAAGAATTGTTAAAGGCAACAGTAACACACTCTGACGAAACATCTGGATGCCACTTTTAACCTTGGTGATAGTTGATCAGATATTATTAAAGTGAAAACAAGAATTGTTAAAGGCAACAGTAGCACACTCCGACGAAACATCTGGATGCCACTGGTAACCTTGGTGATAGTTGAGAAGTTATAATGAAAATGAAAACAAGAATTGTTAAAGGCAACAATAGCACACACCGACAAAACATCTCGATGCCACTGTAACCTCGGTGATAGTTGAACAGTTATAATGAAAATAAAAACAAGAATTCTTAAAGGCAACAGTAGCACACTCCGACGAAACATCTGGATGCGACTGGTGACCTTGGTGATACTTGAGCAGTTAAAATGAAAATAAAAACAAGAATTGTTATAGGCAATAGTAGCACACTCCGACGAAACATCTGGATGCCACTGGTGACCTTGGTGATACTTGAGTTGTTAAAATGAAAATGAAAAGAAGAATTGTTATAGGCAACAGTAGCACACTCCGACGAAACATCTGGATGCCACTGGTAACCTTGGTGATAGTTGACTAGATATAATAATAATGAAAACAAGAATTGTTAAAGAGAACAGTAGCACACTCCGACGAAACATCTGGATGCCACTGGTGACCTTGGTGATACTTGAGCAGTTAAAATGAAAATGAAAACAAGAATTGTTAAAGAGAACAGTAGTACACTCCGACGAAACATCTGGATACCACTGGTAACCTTGGTGATAGTTGATTAGTTATATTGAAAACGAAAACAAGAATTGTTATAGGCAACAGTAGCACACTCCGACGAAACATCTGGATGCCACTGGTAACCTTGGTGATAGTTGATCAGTTATAATGAAAATGAAAACAAGAATTGTTAAATTCAACAGTAGCACACTCCGATGATACATCTGAATGCAACTTTAACCTAGGTGATACTTGGTGATAGCGGAGCTCCAGCGGCCCGAAGTGCCGCGAGCGGAGCACCATACCTATAGAAACCCGTCAACTGCTTTTCTCATGGTAAGAATGGCTAGCGTTATTGCTCGTGGGCGCGCACGACGACGACGACGACGACGACGGTGGTGTTGCCCAATAACTAATAATATCCTAATAATAATCATAATAATCCAACATGGCGGCCATACTCCACCTGGCCCAGCAGCTAACCAGGTAGTTTACAGTTTACACCCAGCGTACGTCTTTGATACTAGACATCCATCATATAGCCAATTGACACCTGTCAAAACAAGGTATCCGCTGACCAGTGTCACGTGACCATATCGCGGGCTCAAGTCGAGACCTCATCGAGGTCAGCAGTTTTCTTTGAAGTTGACCGCTGACCAGGTACTTGCTTCCGATTTGATCGCAGGCTCAAGCCAGGTGTGGGACACCCAAACCAAATGAGGCATAATTTTTCGCGCGCTTTCTGCGGCTCGTAATTTCACATTCACTTGGTTTCTTCATTTTGAGCAAAACAACTTCATTGTCTTCGATCGAAGTTTGTCTTTAAATTCGCGTAAAAAGCATAAAAATCAAGAACTTGTCAGATATTCCGGAACGTCAATTTTCAAATGATGAAGGGAAGAGCGATTTTTCTCAAGAAAAGCTTCAAACTTGGATCGATTGTGCGGTTGAAAACAGTATAATTTAACGCTTCAAGGGCTTTCACTTTACCGCGGCATCTTGCCTCTCACTAAGAAAGGTCATTTAACAGTTTACCTGTGTTAATGGGAGGAACGAGTAGCTCAAACTCTGTGGAAAAAAGCTCTTTCTTTGGACAAACCGTTTGCTATTTTTGCGGATAATAATAATAAAGACTTTATTTATCCAGGGTAGCACGTAATAGCCAGAGGCTAATAAACTTGTGGCCCTGATAAATCAAATTAAATCAAATCAAATCAAATGTTGGTTTTTGGGGAGAGGGGAAAACCGGAGTACCCGGAGAAAAACCTCTCGGAGCAGAGTAGAGAACCAACAAACTCAGCCCACTTATGACGCCGAGTCCGGGAATCGAACCCGGGACACATTGGTGGAAGGCGAGCGCTCTCACCACTGCGCCAACCCTGCTCTTTTTACTTTACTGAAGCTTACGTATTTTCAAGTGGTAGAAACCTCTACAACACAGCGCAGGACAGTGAGGTAAATTAAATAAATAGAAGCTTAGCATTTGGTTACTTTTGCTCAGGAATGAAACTTGTATTTTTCTCTCGAATGGATATAAATAACAATCATCTGTACTCGTTTTGGACGCAAAGAAGTAGTTGAATTGTTTGTTTTTTTGTTACGTTGTTTTCATTGCAAGCGAACGAGTGTTTTCACTCGTCTTGGCTGACTGTTTTTCGACCTTGGTACCTCAACAGCGTTAAGAAACTTTTGCCCTTATCTTAATAACACGTAATCACAATGAGTCCTCGTAAAATTAAGCACTAAAGCTCGAGTAAAAAAAAACCTATCAAATGCATGTGCATGTGCATGTGCACGTCTCAAAATCTGACATAAAGTTGTCAAAATTTGAAAAACGTTTTAGAGATCTTCGTCGAAAGCGGCCTGTAAACAACAATATTAAGTTTCGCCGTCTGTAAACATGTCGTCTTAATTTGTTTGAACCGGTAAGAATCAGCGTTTGGATGTAAAAAAACACCGAAATGGGTTGACTGGCTGGGCTGGCTTTGATAAATTTTATATTGGACGGGTCTGCGAGAGAAATGCTATTGTGGTTTGGCAAGCGCTTTCTTCGTTAACTGGATGACGCTTTGCCACTGAGAATCATTAATTGAAGAAGGTTCTTCGGAAGACATGGGAAGTACCAGTAAAACTATAAAAGCTCTTTAGCGTTTTGTGTCAGCCAAGGAAAGATTTTGTGGGATATGACGCAGTTATTCAGCTCTGTCGCGTTGCGAGTGATTGCTGCCTCAGCGATTCCTGTTGACTGCTCTAAACGATCAGGTGTGGACCTCTTTTTTGTCTTTTCTACGGACATTTATGTCAAAATTGCTAAGAGATCTTTGTTACTTGTCTAATTTCTCCACCCTCTCCAAGAATCTTCGAAGAAATATTATTCGTATTGTGCTTTGTTTTCTTGTAATACTTGTATTTGTTGTTCTGTGGTTTCTGAACCGCGGTCAATTCCTGTTGACTGCTCTTAACGATCAGTTTTTACCCTTTATTGTCTTTTCTACGGGCATTTATGTCAAAATAAATACCGATTTTTCTAGACTAATCAGTACAAGCTATTATTATTACAAGCTAGTCTTGTTTAATTTCTCCACCTTCTCCTTCAGGGGCACCCAACGACAAGTTTCGGTCGATATCTGTTCGGTGGAGGGTAATTCGCCTTGGGTTTTCGGCGTCGATTAAAGAGTGCACTCGGATTTTCGTAACTAAAACGTGACCTAAAAGATTCGCAATTGGGAAATCATAGCCCCTGAGGTTTTCGGTAAGGTCGTAATTGCTGTTTATGGCAGTCAAAAACGTCAGCTAGCATTTTCGGAAAGAAAATAGTTCCCTGGAAAGGTCGTAGAAAGTTCATTTCAGCTTGCATTTTCTCAAAGAAAGATTTTGTTCCCTTACATTTTCAGGCAAGTAAACTTTTAGCTAGGGAATCCGAACAGATGAACTTTTTTCTAGCTTATCACTTCAAACAAACTTCAAACACCACAAGGTACTTAAAAATGCCTTTCTACATCTTTTGGTTGATTTGGCTCGTTGGGTGCCCCTGCTCCTTCTTCCAGCAAAACACTCGCATCGTACTTTGTTCGCTTGTAGTGTGTTTTTTTTAACCCGCTTTGAATTCCGTTACGCTTTCATCTGAAAGTAGTTAGGACTCACGAATGTCTGTATTTTCTTGCAAACGTTTGCTATCGAAAACTCTTCGTTTTCCCTGCTTCCGCTCAATTGTTTTGGACACAAATTAAACTGGCCCAAATAAAGCCATGCGAAGTTGCTCGGTGAGAGTGTGCCACTCCGATTCTAGGCTTGGCCTGGCTAAATATATATATGGCCTTCAGCTTTTCTTTTTATAATCGCTACATACCAGACTGGAATGGTGTTCCATCGAACATCATTCATGCACCTTCTTTAAGCAGTTTTAAGTCCTATCTATTACATTATTTGTGTCAATTTTAAATCAGATGTAGCTTGTTAATGACAAGTATGTAATTTAATTAGGTTAGCTTTGGATTGTATTTCAATTTTACTTCTCTATTTTTAGTGTCATTCTCAAAGCAGGGGTGACTTGTAAGAGACAAGTATTCGATTTAATTTGACTAGGTTAGCTTTGGGCCACGTTTAAATTTCACCTCTACGTTTTTAGAATGTGTAATACAGTAATAGCCCACGTATAAGAACCAGAATTTTCTAATTTAGCCTAAATAGATTCTTATATAAATGGTACTGAAAGCAAATTTAGGCTACCAAAATTCTTAAAATAGGTTCTTAAATTTTCATATGAATTTTATCTGAATATACTATATATATATATGATAAATATCATCTCATAATACAGTATAAATCATTTATTTGTACCATAGAGAAATGCCTATAGGCAGTTCACTGCAGGTACAGTATATGTCCTTAACAAAACATAACAAAGAAACTCATTCAGCAGTTTCTACCTTTACACTTTTACAGCAACCCCACTGATAAGAACCTGACTTAAAATTTTAGCATTAATAGGGTCTTATGTGGAGGGGGCTTAAAATGAAAATTTTAGCCTAACAGGTTCTTAAAACCTAGGTTCTTATACGTGGGCTATTACTGTATTAGATAATATTCTTTGTATGGGAATTTACTTTCTCCCAATTATTCTCCCGTCATGCACTTTTTTTGTGTATCAACTTAGATGTATTCGCATGACAAAGTATTACTAAACTTAAAGTAAGCTCTTTCTCATTAATGTACACATCCTTTGGACTTCCTTCTCCTGCATGCAGTCTTTCAATTAATTTTATTCATAGCTAGTCACACCAATCTTGTGGTATGTTTGGATGACATTTGACACTAATGTGTAATGGGATTTTTGATGTTTGATGAAGTATGTTGTGCAATTTCAAATGTACGTGGAGAAATGTGAGACTAGTCCTTACCTTTCTTACAAAATAGAAAATCAAGTTAAGATTGCTAACACGGATTTCCAGCACTTTTGCTTTGGTGAATCATTACCTTAAATCCTCATACTACATTGTTAATTACCTTGATAGTGATATCAACCAAATGCCCAATATTTTTTTATCAAGTTGCTTAGTCTTGCACTTGGCTGGCCAGAAAAGCAGCTGGATTTCTTTTTGAAAACACAGTAGGTGCATTGATTGATGAGCTTAATGTCAGCAAGCAGTTTTTTTGCGATAGTAAGGTCAAGAAGTAACTGATCAAGAGAAATATCTTGGCCTTAATGCATATCATCTAAATATTTTTATTGATTTCCATGTATCTTTCTTTCATAATTTTTTTGATGCATACATATATCCAGAGGATACACAATTTCTGATTTCCAACTGTCTCATGGGAGGCTTTGGATAACTGAAATTGCATTCATTATGAAGTGATTATCTGAATCACTATATGTCTGATGTTGGATACTGATTCAAAATAGCATTCACCAGGCTTCTCCACCAATTTCTAGTGGCTCTAAACCATAACTAAGTAGCCTACAGTTGAACGGGGAAACAGACCTGTTCTTAGGTGTTGCTCTAAGATGTTAACAAATGTTTTGTTTTAAAAATCTATAGATGCAAACTAGCGTTGCAGGTTCTTTTTTACACAAAGTATTAAAGATTATTTTTTTTCAAAAAACCTACCTCAATATATATTTTTTTTTTGCTTTTTAACATCTCCAAACTCAATTTGCAAAGGAATTTTTATTACCTTACTGAATAGAACGCTTGTTTTTAGGAGGGTTGGGGGTCCAAATCCGTAAAAGGGGGTTCATATCTGCTAGCAGTTCTGGACTAGGGGGTCCAAATCTGATCCACAAGCAGATCTGGATTGGAGGGTGAAAATCTGCGGGGGGTCCAAATCCACTGTAATACTGGCTCAGATCACCTTCCCATACTATTTTTTACAGCCTTAGGTCTGTACGTAGCTTGAGTGAGGTCAGATGGGTGATATGACAAGCACACTATATGTAAATGCCAGTAGAAAAAGAATGCTTTTGGAGCTCCGCTTTTAGGCTTGGCTAAATATATTTGAGACTAGATCAACAGATTGGAAAAGATGCAATTGTTTACATCTTTTCCAATCTGTTGATCTAGTCTCAAATAGCATAAAATCAAAAAGTATACAAAATAAATTTCTCAGGAAAAAATGCCATCTTCTCAATGGGGAGTGCATGCCCCACAGTATCTTCTACATTTCCCAAGATATTCATTTTTGTGGGATCTGAAAAAAAAATGGACATTTGTCATAAATGAGCTGCTGACTGCATTGACACCAACCAGCAAAAATACATGTAAGCCATTGATTTCCAGTTACGAAACATCCCCAGAGGATTTTTTTAATGTTTAGTGTTAACCATTTTACATACCTGAAATTGAGCTAACATGGATATTGTGTTTTCCAATTTCTGTTTGTTGTCCAGTCTTCTTTTGCACCGTCAGTTGGTCCCATTGAAGGACTCTGGACCATAACTTTTCAGTGCCCAGTTAGCCTCCTGCAGGGAATTACATGTAATCTTGTAGGCAACAAAGCCAAAGAATCAAGAAGATGCTCAGTATTTTGTCTTTCCATGTGTGACATTGCAAAGAGTTGAATACTGCGCAGCTCCTCCTCCAACAAAAATTCAAGATAATCATGTATCCCAGTTGATCTTTAAGAAAGGAGAGGAATTTGAGAACTGTGATACTTATAAAGATATATAATTAATGCCTAAGGTGGGGAAATTTGGTCCAGTTTTACCAAATCTCAGGCCCTAGTGTGGGATTTTGACCCAAAATTATTTTGAAAAGTCAAATGTCCTAATATGTCCGAGTTACCCCCCCCCCCCCATTCCTTGTTCTTATAAACATTGATAAGTAGCAAACTACAATTTTATCCTGTTCTAGGAATCCCTCTTATCCCCCTCAATAAGGCTTAAGACATGAAAAAAACTTGTTTCAGGAGATGTGTGCATAATTTATGAGTGACATTGTGCGAATTTCGTAAAGGGAACGGGAATTACCTTTCGTTGACGGGGTCTGTTGTAGTATTTTGGTCCTCAGATAGTGAGTATTTACTCCTTTGTCGCGAAATCTGTTCCTTGGGATTTATTTTTCATGCTACAAGCACTATTTCGCGCCACTCGCGATCGAAAGCCGCTAATCAGTGTTTCCGAGTGCAAGGTTCGAAGAAAAAAAATTGAGAATTTCTCTTAGCTTACCTTTTTGGGGCAGCTACTTGGCAGGGTTAGTAATAAGCAGCCAATGTCTTCATCCATTTCTTGTGAAACAACCGATGATGACCCTGACATTTGCAAACGGCGATCCGTTTGACTCTTCATCACAGGATTCGAACTACTCGCGGCCGTGCGAGTGCTCGTTTATATGTCGGCTTGAGCTTCGCAAAGTACGCTAATGACAAGGCTGTTTAAAAAGCATCTTAGCTGCTCAAAGATCTCCTCTTGATATAATTGCGAATCTCGTACACGAAGAAAGGAATACCGCTATTAATCCAAACGATTAGGCAACGATTTCATCCCCTGAAGAAGCTTTTCCGTGATACGGTTCTCCATCTATCGTCTGTAAAGCTCTTCGCCTTGAATACTCGGACAATATCCTCCGGAAAGCGTGCTGGTAGGGAATATTCCTCGAGAAATATATCCTCGGAGCCATCGACACACTTCTACTTGGCTAGGTTTTCTCCAATGGCTGCGGAAACGAGACAACGTGACTGAACGCACGTCAATCGTCAAGACTAAATTTGATACTGACAAATTAATCCTATTGGATCCGTGTTCACCTCTCTTTGTTGACAGAAGTTTAATTAAGGAGTAAACCGCAATTTTAATTAGTTCGGAAATCAAGTACTTCCAGTTTAGGCCCACTTGCGTCTCCTCATGAGTGATAATGCCTTTTGAATGACTTTGTGGTAAAGGGGACATTGAAACAAAAGGATTCATTGGTGTATAGTTTACAAATAAATTCAGTATTAATTTTCAATAACAGAATTTACCTGAATGTTTTATCGCAGCCCCTGTATCTGCAGGGAAAGCGACCATCTGGAGTAATCTCAGCTTGACGTGCTTGTTGGTTTTCACAATCTTCAAGAGCCTGGTCAATGATACAGTGGTGGTTAAGGATTTTTCATCTATGATGAACTTGTCCACAAGTTGCAAGGCAAGATTTCTTAGGTACAACTGTTTTGTGGTCTTATATTTTGAAGCATCTTTTGGGTAGCAGTACTAGTATGCTGTGGGGAACCCATCAACATTGTCCATCCCAAGAATCTAAATGGCGTGCACCTGCCACAATCATTGTTCCGACTGCCAGCAAGAACATCTGTTTGTTGGGAGCATATGCGTGGTGAGCATCTGCTTTAACATTTCTCCGGTTCATTGAATTGTGGTCCGCAAGCAAGGAACCTCTGTCATTGGCAGACACTGTAGAGTAGAACCGTTGGTAGATTAACTGCAAAGGAAAAAGACTCTACCTGCATGACAGTAAACACATGTATTAGTTGCTTTCACATGAATAAAAAAGGAAATGATAATTTGGTAATCTCCAAGTGCCTCTTAAAAACTGGGGAGATAGCAAGGAAAGCTAAGTGCCTTAGCTACTATTAACTCCTGACCGTATAAATTTCCCCAGCCCATAATAGGTATTATACTAAAATGATATTTATTATTAACAGGTATCAGGGCTTTGATTGCTGCATGTAAGAAGGCCAACTTATATGGCTGGCAGCTATATTGAAAATGGAAAGTCTATTAAATAAAATAATATATATAAATAGGATTTAGCAGTGGCATTTCCACTGTTTCCAGGTCGAAAATGAGCAAGGACGAGAACCAACAACAAATTCAACCCACAAGTGACGCTGGGTCCAGGAATCGAACCCGGGGCCACAGCAGTGGGAAGTGACCGCTCTCACCACTGCGCCATCCCTGAACAACAACCACAGGAGGCTATGTGGAATTTGTTGTTCCAGAAAGCACCCATAGTCCCTCCTTGGAATGTCACTGGAAATTCGTATTAGGAAAGGGTATTAAAACTGAAAAGCCAAACTTTTAGTAGAGACACACGAAGCTAATCTGGGATTTATTGAGGAGAGGGGAGGGGAGGGGGCGTGAGGGGGGAGGGCGGGAGTGAGGGGGGCAGGGGAGGGGGAGTGAGGGGTGCACAATAATAAGGACCTGTGATAGCACAATTACAAAATATTACAAAATATTTGCTCCCATATTTGCTTATGTAGCCAGCTGTTTCAATGGCAGTGCTGACGTGTACATGTACATTTACATAATTTATATATTACAGTACTGGCCAAAGGAATAGCAGCACCAACATGTGCATAAATGCATGCAATATGGTGGATTTACAAGCAAAATACGCACGCTTTAAATACATGCGCGTAAAATTTTACACGAACTATTACACGCTCCTTAAATTACAGGCAGTCTGCGTGTAATTTTAGATGAGTAAAAATTACCCTGTCCATTACACGCGACTTGCGTGTATTTTCCAGTTTGCAATGTACATGAATCTGACGATGAAAATTTAATAGCATCTCAGAGTCCGCATTTCAATGTTTGATAAATTCAGCCTTTAATTGCCAATAAGGTTTTATCTTCACATCGCTGCCGGTTCGTTTTATGACGTTTGCGCAGGCAGGTATTTCTTATCTCTTTTGTTTTAACGAAGTCTTCCTTTTGTAACGAAAACTGAGAGCATTCAATGAGGCCTTCCAAAGAGTAGAAGCGACTCCGAAAACGGGCGTCATTCTTTAACCAAAAACACCGACAACCGACAGAATTTACAGAAAAAGCACAGTAGTCTGCGACAGTTAAAATTGACGGAGTCGGAAACAAGCGACAAAGCGACCCCAGACCACCCCATTGTCTTCAATTTACCATGCAGCCGACAGTGAAAAGCGACTTTTGTTGATGTTTGGCGGTTGTCTCAATCCCATACTCTGCTAGTTTAAAAAAATACATTTACATAAGTGGATCTTTCCAGTTTGGTGGAAAAGTAAAATTAGTCTCTTGCTCATTGACATTTGGAGACTTCTCAGGGGTGGTCTAGGGGGAGGGTGCAGGGGGTGCACCCCCCCCCTACTCTGAGATGACCTGCGGCTTTCTAATACAACTGGTATTCTGCAAAAAAACAAACAAACAAACAAACAAACAAAAACAAAAAAACCAGGTGGTTTATTGGTGTTGATATTATGTTAATGCCTAGGCAAAAGCCCTCTTCTTCGTATTCGCTATTAAAATTTGTTTCCAGTCAGTTACGCCATTCCTTAGTGTGCACCCTCACCTAAAAAAATCCTGGATCTGCCCCTGCTTCTGATAATCAACTTTATGCAATTTTTTTGCTGAAATTTGATCCACTGGGAATGAAGAGCATAGTCGTGAGAAGCGTTGCGTGACAACCCAAAAAAGACGAATGTTCAAATGTGTGGGATACCTGATAGTGCTATGGTATCCCACACTATTGCTATCGACTCTGTAAAAAAATCTAGTTAACATTAATATCCGAAGCTGTTTGACTGAGAATGATGACATTTAACTGGAAACTCCGATAATGACCAGCCGATAACACTCATCTGATCTGTGGAGAGATACTTCACTCCCTCTGATGGAAGCTTTTACAAAGTATAAACTTATTTTTTTTTTTTGAAAGTCAAATGCGATTCTTGTTGAGTACTTCAATAAATGCCTTGACTTATGGAATGGAAGGTTCAAAGAAAGCGATGGAAAATATTATTAATTTTTTATCGATGGCAGATTTATGTCACGTGCTAGGCAACGAGTGATCATATTTCATTGGGCGGATGGAAAAATTTAAAACACGTCTTTCTCTGGATAATCAGCGTATCGCGGCATATTTGTGTGGTGAAATTAGATGCTGCGTGGAATGAAGTATTCAAATAAAAGACCGGCGAATGTTTCAAACCGCGACAGTTCATTGATGATGGGACGATATTTTGTTTTCAGGTCGGCGGACTACCATTGTTTGGGCCAAAACATTAATCCTTTATACTACAAAGGTAATAAGCCATTGGCACAAAAAATCTCAGTCTTATTTTCAGATCAAGTGGGCGGTTGAAAAAGGCAAACAAAAAATTAAGCATAAAGCATGATCCTAAAATAGATCGGCAGCGCGCTCACTCACCGGCGGTAAATGATCATGAAATGGGAAATCAGCGTGGTATATCATTACTTTTCATTATAATTTATAATATGTTCGCTTTAGCAGCAGTGATTTATCACCCCACTTTCAGCCTTTTTATTTTAGGAATAAATATTTCCACCGTATAAACTCCATGTTCAAACCAAGTATTTTTGAAATATTCAACCAAAGTGGACACTTTTCGCGAAAATGTTGAAATGTAAAGTTTAAATTGCATAAAATTTAATTCTTCAGAAACCAGTAGTGCTTTTAGACATTTTCCTTTGAGAAAAAGCCGCTAATTACCGCCAGTAATTGAAGTACAACAGTAAAATTAATACTCTGTCCTTTTTTGCACGCACTGTGAAGAATATGCGTGTAATATTTGTTTTCACGCAGTTTCATGTATTTCTTTTACTTGCGCGTAACGCGCACGTAATTTGCGTGTAAATTGCGCACAATATGGTGGATTTACACGCATGATGCGCACGTGTAATGCTGCTATTCCTGTGGCCAGTACTGTACTGTTTCATCTCTTTTATTATTACAGAGAAGACAGACTCACCAAAAGGAACTTTAACTCAGCGTGCCAGTCAGCAATCTCCAAATGTAGGCCATCAAGCCTCTCCTCAGGAGTAAGACCATTGGCCAAGCAATTGACAGCTCTCTTTACAGACAACTGGTCCGAAACAACGCCTATTTCATTGAAAGCAGTCTTTCCTCGTGAAGAATGTTGCGGGACATAGGAATGGAGCTGGTGTAGGGTCTGGTTGATTCCATCAGTTGTATTGTCATTATGGAAAATAATACCAAGGCTTTCCTGTTGGACAAAGACGCCTCATTTTGAACAATAATATAGTATAAATTATTATGTTTCCTTCTGTAAGCATACACTACAATGTGTCGTGGAAAGGTTGCAAATCATTAATATGGCACTACTTGCTGAGAGACCTTACATGATTGTATGTTGGCCTGCAAATCCAGTGTAATATCTACATGTACGGTGTGTAGCAGAAGAGCGATGAGAGGTGGATATACAAAAAATATCCTGCCTACTGCACCCACCTGCTGATCAACCCATCGATTGTTAGCTTATGAGTCTTACTAGTGACAAATTATCATTACAGTTATCCCCCATTCCAGAAACAGGAATGCTTCAGCCATCCAACAGCAATAATTATTTAAATGGAGCCACATTGAAGTGGCTAAGAGACCTTTTCTGACTTCGTCATCATCTCCTTTGAATGGCGGTGAGTTATGTGTCTAGCTACAATGTCTTTGCAGAAAGAAAGACAGGCAATTTCTTCTGTAATTACTCTTTCAACTAAAAATAATATAATTTCCCCTCTGAGAAATGTGATCTGGGACAGAAGGTACAGGTATGACTCTTCAGTTGTCCAGTTGCATAACAGACTCCAACAATGGCTTGTCATCTGGCAAATGAATACCAGAAACCCTGTTTGTAATCTTCACATGGTTTAACCAGTGTACATGTACAATGTAAATCTTTGTTTTGGTGATTTTCAGTCATATCTCTGACTCTCTGGATCAAAGGCAATTTTCCATCCAGATCCAATCTAACATGGAGTGACAACCACTCCAGTGTTACCACAGAGGTTCCATTGCTTATGCTTCTACAAAATAGTCTGGGATCCGGGAGCCTGCAACTGTGATGCAGAAAACAAATTCTGTCCTTGCCCTGGTCCAAAAACGCTTGGGGTGACAACCACTCTTAGACTGTTACCACTTGCTGAAACAGAAATTCCATCGGTCATGCCTTCACACACAGTCTGGGATGCAGGAGCCTGCACCTGGGATGCAGATGGCAAATTCTGTTCTTCCTTCTGATCCTCACAGAAGTCAAAGAGAAACGACGAAAATGCCCCTTTTTGCCTTCATGTTTTTTAAGGAAATCATTGTCGAAAAACCAAACTTCAACCATCATAACGAAATCCAGTCCTTGTTCTAACTTAGAAATGAATTTTTTGTTCATATTCTTCTCCCGAGCGTAGATACAGCCTTTTCTTCCAGTGCATTCGGGCCTTCCCGACATTTTCATCATCTCGAGCGCATTTCATGCTGGGAACTAACGAGAATTTTTGACAGCGCCCGTTCCTTCCCCCAATTCTTTCACATATAAACTAAGTCTACAGCCACTCTGACCTACCGCCAAAATTTCCTGCTTGTGGTCATCTTCACTGCTCACAAATTCCAAAATATGCGGTGGTAGGTTGAGAAATTCATCAGTAGTCGAGTCCTAAAGGTACTAAGTGTCCGACCGACCAAATTCCCAGTTCGTCGAGTAACAAGCCAAATTCAACAACAAAGTACATCACCTTGCTCGATTCTTTGAGATAGTGGACTCTTAGCTACCGTCACGCTTAATCATGCTCATCAGGCAGCCGCTAAAGATGAAAAATGGCTGTAAACTTAGCAAAAATCGCAAGCAAACCGAACTTGGGCCATTGTTGTTGCTTCACAGATAAAAAATAGCTACGTCAAAATGACGTTTTCAGAAACCTTGAGCCTCCAGTGCCTTAGGACAGCACCACTTTTCCCTGGTAGTTTAAAATAAGGAGTCACAAATTGCTATTCATCGTTTATAGGTGGAAAATCACTCCGAAAACGTAAAACAGCCGGTAGTCAATGGGTTAATTATAAAATTTGCGGCTCCATGTATACGTCATCAGCATGGAATTTTAGTTGCTCAGGCACAGATGTCTCTTCCACCCAAATACTGCAAGTGGTCGGAGCACGGAGAGGCGGTTGTATCTGTCACCTGATTCTTTATCTTTTCTTTTGCATCTTTACTTGATCATTGTTTAGTTATGAAATGGTAAGGCTTTAGAACTGAAAAGCTATAACAAGCTTAAATTGGTCACTTACATTTGATTTGAAGGACTAGAACTAATTTTTGAATCATTTATTCATCACTGTCATTCATACTCGGAGGAATCGTTTGATTTTTTTGAATCAGAACTTTCAATTACACAAAGTTAAACTGTACTGACTAATCATTTGAGCATCACTGACATTAATATTGAATCAAAAGCCCGTATTCACTGTTAGTCAGCCTTGCTTTGCCACATGAACGTATAGCAAAGATCAGAATTTATTCCAAAAATGGCAGTCATCGGAGATGAATTTTGTAGACCTTTTCCATACAAAGAGTGTTCCGTAAGAGTTCTCTTTCAAGAATGTTATGTTACAGTTGTATATGAATAAAATGCATTGTATTGTGCCTTGGATTTTATTTTGTTGGTTTCATCTTACCTTAAGTCCCCAATAAATATAGAATTAAAATACAATCATTACCGTAAACGTCCATGTATAAGCCACACTTTTTTTCACAAAATTGAAGCCAAAACTCAAGGGTGCGGCTTACATGTATCTACGGATGCATCTGTGTTTGGAGTTATCAAAAACCTAATTAATATTCATAAAACTTCTTAAGATGTCAAGAAATAAACATAAAAGAAACTCAGAGCGTGTTGCTGTTGTTCATTGACTTTTTCATGAGTGGTGGCTCCTAAAGCAGCCGTTTGTGTTTTCGTGTGTTTATAGGCGAATCTTGCTCTCCAAGAGCTCTTTCAAGCGATTAATTTTCGCTTTACTCGAACTACATGTAAACACCAACATACAACGAATCTCCATTCCTCCGCACAGCTGTTTGCAGTGATGTCTGTGGCCAGTCACTTCCACGCTTATCTTTCTGCCACGTGCGATAAAGTACCACAAAATTCGCGAGTACTCAGGAGGTAAATGGCCGACTCTTTCCTTGTTATTTACCACCTTCATGGCAAATTTGTCGACTGCATTATCAGGCTCCTGTTCTGCAAGAAGTTTTTCGCCTATTGTGCGTCTTTATACACGTGGCATCCCCGAACAGCTGAGTCGAAAGTAAATTCTCCATATCTGAACTGCGATGATGCAAACAATAATGCTTTTTATAGTTTACTCAACCTAGTCCACAAATCAGATCTATCCAATCGTGATTGAGTACATCTTTGGTCGTTGCTAAGTTACCTGTTTGTCAATAACTTAACGATCGTGTTATGTTACATTTTTGACGTACAAATCGAGCCCTGACTTTTATGGCTTTTAACGATAAACACTGACTTTATCAGATGTTCATGTGAAGAACAGTAGCATCTTTTATAAATTACCTGAAGTATTGTAATATTAATTAATGACATAGAAACTGAAATGATTGCATCAGTGCTCGTGCTTTCTGTGTTATGCCCAGACAATGGCCAGGTCCTGACCCAGACTCCTCCCAACATTTAAAGCTTGGCTACTAAGCACTTGTTTTTTTTTTTCAATGCTGAAAGAATTTCAACTCTATGGCGTGTTTCGAAGTGATAATCTTGAAAGATCGGATCGAAAGAGCATTTTAAGTTAAAGATGGTGTAAATTCCAATGAAAAAAGGGTACAACAAATGAAGTTTGAATTCGCTTTCTTTAGACTTGATAAAAGTGAAAGATAGTCACAACTTCTATGTTGGTGTTTCGAAACCTTGACTGTTTGTCCTTGGGTTGTTTGTGGCAATACATCTCTACTGAGACCCCAAACTGTAATTTTTTTTTTTTTTTCCAAAATCTGCACTTCCAAATCACTGCACTTCCGGAAAGTATACATTCTGTGTACTCCTTTGATTTTGAAATTTATTTGTGCTATATTTCGTAGTATACTTTTAGTACACGTGACTGGACATGGTATACTAAAAGTATACTTCTAGCCGTCCCAAATTACTATAATTACAAAAAGTATACATCAAAGTACAGGTATATCTTTGGTATACCCAATGTAACATACTTTGTGTGCATAAAGCATACACAAAATAGTATAGTCTATAGTCTATAGTCTGTTTTGTTAAGGGATACTACATTTAAGGAGAATGCCAACATGGAACATGATTGAGTATGTTACTAACAAGTGATTAGTAAGAGATTGCTACAATGTACCTTGCATACTATATTACACTGTATATGGATGCCTGGTAATGATTGGTCTATTTCAAGATACCTGAGAAAGAAACAACTTAAACATTATACCTTTGAATCCAAGTTTCTTGCCCTTGTTTTGCATTTGCTACAATCCAGTATTTTTCTTTCATGCTATCAGGCCCATATTCAGAAAGAACAGCATTGCAGTGTTTTAATGAGCCACATTCATAGGCAAACATGCCCAGTGAACTCAACAGATGCTCTGTGTTACGCAGCTCACAATGAAGAGCACACAGGTTAACATTGCAGAGGTCCTCTTCAAGAAGAAATAGCAAGTCATCTCGTATACCCGTCCATCTGAAATTAATTACCAGCACATTCAAAGTTATTTTTAATGAAAGGCGATTTCCAGATTGATACATAAAATTAATAACAGTTGTCAAGCCTAACCTTTACACCAAAAAGAATCACTGCAAGTTAATTACTAACTGAAAAAAATTGACAGTCACAAAGATCAAGTACAGCTGTACAGTGTACAAGGCATTTGATCTTTTAAACAAAATCAATGCCAAAAACTTACCCCCAATATTTGCTTTGCTCTAGCTTTGTACAATAAAACATTCAGCACAGGCTTCACCATGGTGAACCCCTGGACAAGCACAGCCCTGAGAACATGGAACATGAAATAAATTATATGATTGTTACATTCAGCCCCAATATGACATTAGGAATTCCATCCGTTCAATGGCTGTAAGAAAAACAACAAAAATTATAATACATAAATGACACAAAAAATTGCAACAAAGCAACTTACATCTTCCCATACATTTCAGTTTCTGAAGAATCTGGAAGCTGATTGGTAGATTCAAAACACATAGAAGAAATAGATCTAGTTTGCAAATCCTGTATTCTAACTTTCCATGTGTTGTATCTTTTGACCACATAGCATTCATGTTGTCAGTCAATCTGTCAGATTATCACAGAACAGCCAAGACAAAGTATATGTTAGCTTTAAAAGCACCATTCCAATATGTACAATTCAATGATAACCTACCCTAATGACTTTGCAAAAGATGCAGCACTCGGTATCCAGACCCCTTTTGCACAGTTCAGGAGCAAATGTTCCATCCAGTTTTATAATCAAGAGTGGCTGTAATAAAAATTGAAACAGTAGGAAGAAAAACAATATAATCATGATATAAATCTTGCTTACCTTATTATTCTATTTTCAGGATTATGATATACAGCTGTACACAAAAAAAGGTACTCAATTCTGATTGGCTAAAACAGCAGCGCAGTTTTGTTATCAGTAACAGAGCAAAAAATGTGTCTAATGAACACCAGTGCAAAGTTGTAAAACAGTGCAATTACAAAATTGACATATTGATTGGATTAGAAACAACACAATTTGGAACTAGCCAATCAAGGGTGGGAACGGTGGGAATACAAATGTTTCTAGCATAAACTTACTCCTTACAGTAGCTAAAAGAGCTTGGAGAATGACTCTTTGGACTTTGCCAGAACGTTTACACATAGACAGGTTTCAAGAACTAAACCAATGGCCATTAATGTATCATCAAATACAAGAAGTTTGTTCAATGCTCAACAATACATGATTAGAGACATCACATTCCATTAACCGCATTTAACAATGCTTTTGTGAAACTCTAAAAACAAAAAAACAAAAACAATGGCTGGCGGGAAAAGCAAAGGACAATGAAATGTCTGCAAAATTCATTCCTTATTTACAATATTTGTCTACTGGCTAAGTACAAAAAAATAGTAGTGGGTACACAAAACCACCTGTAAATTTCACTTTAAAGTGTCTTCCATTAACTGTAATACCGTTCTTTTTTATGGCATTTTTTTGGGAATTAATTCAGATCCTTTATCAAGGCCTCCACATTCTCCCTACTAAGATAATGAGTCAGAATAAGAACTCCTTTTAATTTCACACCAAATACTGATATGTCTTCCCTGCGTTCCCTATAAAGCAAGGAATCTGTAACCACCAGTAGTCTTTTGTTTTTCTTAATAATTTGACTAACTGTAAAAAAATATATTGGAAACAATGTTACAATGGCAAATGACCATGAAATGCTCTTATTTTTATGGCCAAAATAAAGTAGATTAAACACAATAAATTTATCGAAGTCACCAGTCTGGGCCCACCTGTTTTCCTTGTAACAATTAGCTATAGCAATGGGATAGACGCTTTTGGAATTCTCACTGGAAGCATGATGGACATTCACAGGCTGGGACAATACTAATCATGACTTGCTGCCTCTCTATAATGGGAAACAATAAAAAAAAACATCACAGCTGAAACTGAAATACATGTCATGTAAAAGCTTAAAGAGTTACGTAGGTAATAGATACATAGGCTGCAGCAAATCATGTCACCAGTAGTCTCCATGCTAGAAGTGTAAAAAGTTGCCTGAGCTGGCATGAAGCAACTAGGGTACTGCTATTATCCACTGGCTATCTTTTGGATGTTTTGCCATCACTGAACTCATAAAACTAGTAATAATCAAAGCTCAGAAAGTGCGTTTGAAGAGATGCAAATGAAATTAATGTAAAAACTGTGGTTGCCTATCAAGTAACCTTCGATCTGGAAACCACTGGGGTATCCCATTACAACTACATGTACATATGAAAATATTCAGTTCATATCAACACAACACACATCTCTGCTTACGGCTTACCGATCACAGCTATGAATTACAAACACGAAAAGTTCTTCCAGCCAAGATTGTATTCAAATCAACATTAAATTTGCTTATAGGAGCAAAAAAGCTTTCGGTTTTCTTGCATACATGCAAACATGTTGTCTATGCACATGTACATGCTTCGCCTCCCTGCAAATGATCACTTGGATGGCAAATAGTGCCATTTTGCAAACATTTGCAAACTGGCCAAAATAAAGAGATCATACTATTTCAGTTCAAATCATCATTCAACCAATTTGTAAAAAGCAAATTAAAATTTTACCATCCCGTAGCATCCCTTTAAATCCACAGTTAGGAATTTTGTAGGTAAAATAAAGAGATCATACTATTTCAGTTCAAATCATCATTCAACCAATTTGTAAAAAGCAAATTAAAATTTTACCATCCCGTAGCATCCCTTTAAATCCACAGTTAGGAATTTTGTAGGTTGTGTTTTGGAAATCGAGGGAATCTAAGCGCAAAATGGCCTTTCACCGCTGTTAAGACCTCCATGTCCTCTTTCTGACCGCTGATTATCTTTAAACAACAAACAGTGAAATTAAACCATGAGGATCAGCAAGAGATTAGAAAGCATTCTCCTTCATCAAACGCAAAACTATCCAATATAATGATAACAACAACAACAACAGGGTAATTGTATCAACTTGTTCACCAGTTTGCTTGCACTAGCCTCTTGAAATGTCCCAAACAACTGTATGTCTTAAGCAGAGCAATGAGTGGCAAGGAAAGATCTGGTGATGATTACATGATTACATGTAAATGGTTGCATCCATTGTTAAATAAGAAAACAAGATGTTATACCTGCCAACTTTTTCCCGAGTACAAATATACGAGATTTTCGTCAACTCATGACCGGAATTTCCGAAAATGTTCCGGCGACTCCTGATGATTTCCGGAAGACTTCCGAACGCTACCGAACATGTCCCAAGATGTACCGACGACTTCCAAACACTTTCGAAGCTATTTGAGTTCGTCTCCAGTCCCTCAAATGCAAACTGAAACGCAACCCTTTAGCAAGTTCTGAAACAGTTAGGAGTCAAACTTGACATTAAGCGCCGTTTGTTGGAACGTTTACAGGGAATATTGAAATGAATTTTGTCTGAAATGTGTTAAAGAACAAGTCATCCACAATTCTAAGTCAGGTGTGAGAAATTATCCTTAATGTGTGAGATCGATGACTTTGGTCCACAGGGGTGAGACTCAGGTATAACATGTCATCTTTTGGTCTTCTACAGTATATAATAATTATTAATATGAAATCATAGCTAATTAACACCTACCGAAAATTGGTCTTCCATCAAGTTTTAAATTAACTTCCAGCATTTTCCTGGTCAGGTTGGTGCAATCTGGTCTCCCTTAACTTGCAGCCCAGGCCACAGCAGCCAAAAGGCTGACTTCAAATCCAACAGGAGCAGCATCTCAAAGAGGCCTCACACACATTGCCTTCCTCACAATGCCAAAAATCAATTTTCTAATTGCTTTGATTTTGTTTTTATTTAGAAGGAATGGGATGTCAGTATTGCTCTAGGAAAAATGCAGAAACAGCCCATCACTTATCACTATTATATCAAAACTGAAAGACAATCACATAGAACACTACAAAATTAGTCATACTGAATTGTTGTTTTCGGTTTTTTTTTTCTCTCGCATCCTCATATAAATAAGAACAGTGCAGTTTTTAATTAAAAAAATAAAAGACTGTGTTGGTGACTTCTTGTTAACAACATCTACATTTGTTTTCCTGTTTTGACAGGAAACTTGTTTTCACATCCCACAATAGCCATATCCCATAGTAATCTGTTTTCCATTGTTTTTACTGACCTAGAGTTCTTTCTGACTGTCCAGTCAAGAAACTCAGAATCCTATACAAAACTTATCTGAACATGTTTATACAAAAGTACCAGGTAGAGTCTATCTTTCTTGTTAAGATATTGGCCTTCATATAGCTTTCCAAGAGCCAATTGGAAATTGCAATTCATTACTTCACTGATTCACATACACGGTTGTAAAATCATGACAACGTTAAGAAAGGAATTTTATTTTCACTTTGGCATCACGTTGATCATGTGCAAGACGCTAGTTGTCACTGACACAGGTGGATTTGATATGTGCTGCCAGGATTTCAATCATTTTGTTTACATAGGTCGAGTAATTACGAAATTCTGTGAATTAAGACACACAGACAAACAGACAATGAGCTTTCCTAAATAAAACATGTATTCAGATAAGCCTGTTTTTATGCCTGCAGAGAAAACGTGTTCAATTTTTGCCTCAGTTAAGCTTAAATCGATGTGAAGGCAAAGAAAGCAAATATTGAGAGTCACTTAGAAGCAGAATTTACTGACTTGCACTGAGAAATTTTATTCCCAAATTTCGCTAATTGCTTCAAATACAGAAAATCGGTTAATTAAAGATAAAGCACAGTAAAAATTCACATTAAAACCAGTAATATTTTTGTAATGTGGATTACCAGAATTGCTCAAACATTTCGGAGAAAGTCTACAACATTTTGATATAGTCCAACACAGCGGCTCCATTGTTGTTTTGTCATTTTTTTGTTGGCACTTGCGCAGAAATGCCAGAAGTGTACTTTGCGGATTAAACACGATGATGACGACGACAAAGAAGAAGAAAGGACGACATTTTTAGACTTGGGAAAACTGAGTAAAACATTGGGAAGGCTACTTTAAATTGGGAAAGCCACTTATTTATAGCACTGAATTGGAATAGTGTCCATTCCTATAGAGAGTTTTCATTCACGTGAGTAGAAGATACATTGGTTTACTGAAACAAAAGATAGTATTTGCATAAAATAGGGTTCAATTCCCAGAGGTTTAGTTTGGGACACCAAATTGGTGGCCATTTCTTTGGTTTGGGACACCAACATGGCCAGCATGTGAAAACTCTCCATATGCTTTGTTCTACAAAAGCCTCTGGCACATGTAAATGAGTTGGTTCAACGTGGCCTCTAGCCATTCTGTAGTTGCTCTAAATTCAAATAATGATACCACCATTTCAGCCAAGATATTGCATATCCCAAATAAGTAAAGAAAACACACATTAACAAACCACTTACTGGGCTGTCCCCACCCACCTCCACATGAAAACGCCTTTACAGATCTCCCTCGCACACACACACACACCCCAGAAAAATATTTTAATGTTTGAACTCGTCAATATACAGTAAGACATATAAATTAGAAAATATAATTTGATCTTGCCAAAATACGCTATAACTTACCCCAGTGCGTCTAAGGTTTGTGAGGCTTAACAAGGTTTGCCAGCCTTGGTCTGGGATCTTGGCTTGTAGCTTGAAATATAACAAAACCCAGTCGGGCACACAAAGGGACTGAAAGAAATGGGGAACACTATCCCCAAGCATGGTCTCGAAAGCTTGCTTTGGTCCCTTTTTAGCAGTTAGCTCCTCTGCAATTTCGCTGAGACGTTTTCCCATTTCGAGATTGTGGACCTGATCAGCGATTGCACACGCTAGGGGTAGCTGGTATTTTTCACTAACATAGTTGATCAAAGTCCACACATCGCTTGCTCTTTCTTCTGGCCTGTGGAATAGCTAAACGTTTCAACATTCAAGGCGACAGACAGCATCTTCAAGTTCAGCCTTCAGCTTGAAATTTGCCATTTGGATGCTCCCAAGCAAATTAAAGAAACATTATGCAACAAAGGCGACTTCTCCTTTGCAAACCCTCCGATCAGGGAGCCCGCCATCTTTCATATCGGCCACCTGGATTACAGCAAACTCCGACAGGAAATTTTTAACCAACGGGCATCGAGCCATAAATTTGCTTGGTTTACCACCACTTATCGCAGAATTCAACAGAAACGACTGTTTAGCGGGGTCGCCGGAACACAGATCCACTCGACGGAGGTCGAAAGCCTCCTTGCTCGATCAACTCCAGACAGCGACTGGAAAAATGAACTCTCTTCCCGCGCTTGTTTATAAGATAATCGATATTGTACTAAAAAATCAAACCAGCGAAATTAAACAGGGTTTTTTGGACATAAAAAGGGTAATCAAATAGTCAACACTACCCTGCAGTCAAACCGCAAATCACCATTGATAATGACCCAAGAGCAGGCCTTTGACGTCATTCCTTAGCAACCATCTCGAGCACATGTTTTGGAGGGCAAAACAAAGAGATTATGCACCTATATGCACCAATCCAAGGGAAATTTGACATTTTCAGGTTTTCAAATGTCAATGTCTCCACCCTTGGGTCGCCATTAGAAGTCAAATTCCCACACCAGGCATTAGCACAACAAACTTTTCAAGATGCCAGTCAAGTCAAATTTTTAACCCTGGGGACCACTGTGGAAGTCTAATTCCCGTGGGTTGCCCGCCACCCCCTTCCTGGGGCACACCATTGATAGGTGCATTATTTTGCCTCATGTCTGCCCCATATAGTGGTGTCACTATGAAAAACGGCAAAACACTGACCCCCTACCCCTACGGGAATTTTTTTTCTTGACTGCACTGGATAGGGAATTCTATTTTCTGAGATTTATAAGGGGTTTTTCACAGTCACCGGGTTTAACTTGGTCCAAACATGGTGATTTATACCAGTCGCCCCAATTCCAATGAGCGTTAGCAGATCCTTTCACTAGGTGAGAACAACAGCGAAAAATTGTCAGGGACAAGTTAATGGGAGAGTTAAATCCGCCAACAATGTTTGTTTTCATAATATAACGCGACAGGATCACCAAATACATGTTTATTACAGCTCTGGAAAGCCTGTTACAGGTACAAAGACTGTCACAAACTCACGCTATACACACGTAAAGCTCTCACTTTTATATACTCTTTCTTTTTTACAAGAACTGATATATTTATAAGAATATGGAGGCTGAAATTTGCGAAATTTTAAGAATATTTTAAGAATAAACCTGAGGCTGAATTTCTGAAAAGAATATAATTTCGTCCGTTGAAAATCTGTAAATACAATACAGTGATATATTTTTACTTAACTGTAAAAAATTATTCCTTTCTCTAAACGGCAAAACTATCCAAATGTTCAATAATGACACCAAACACTTGTAATTGATACTCCAATACATCCTTAAACGGGAATGTCATCAGCTATAATTAAGAATATTACAAGAATATATTCAGCCTAAAATCGGCAGGAAATAGGAATGTTAAGCCTGGGCCGGAAAATCAATATTCTTGTAAAAAAGAGTGTGCTCCTTATTCCGCGGCCATTACGCCAGCTATACGCCACATAACTGTCTCTGGCTAGCTCGCGCAAATACAATGAGCGCTTCGTTACAAGGCTACGGCTTACATAAGACGCGAACACTCCGTATAAATGGTACAAAATCTACGTTCACGGCTTTCTCAAGCTGCGGCTTATCCTGGCCTAGGAGTTTTTACTCGTATAAATGGTTCCTTTCGCGTCTTATGTAAGCCGCGGACAGAGTAAGCGGCGGCTTATTTTCTCTCGTATAAACAGCCTTAATGATTACATGGAAATGGCTTCAGGCAAGGATATCGTAGAGCAATATAAACAATGAATAGTATGAAAATCATATCAGAGAACACAACATGCCCCTGCCTTCGTATTTATGTCCCATTTGTGGACATTGATGTGATTCCTCTGTGTTGTGTCTTCTACAATGTATATAAATTTATCAACTTGTTCCTCTCCGAAAGACCCTCTTTCACTTGATCAGCAGAAAAGCCTAGCTCCACAAACATTCTTCCTTCTCTTGGCATCCTTCTCTTCTCGTACTTGATCATCTCGCATCACTTTAACCGACACGCTTAGACTTAGTTTCAAGCATCAGCCAATAAATTAGTCCTGCATTTACGCGAATTTTGGAAACAAATCCACCATTCCGCCGGTTTTCTTAAAAGGTCTTCCGTAGAAATACAGTTTAATGTTAATTTTGTAAAATTATCGGCGAAAGCTTATAAACATTAAAATAAAATGTATTTAAAAACAAAAATGGAGTTTCTCTGAGATCATCTGTGATACGGAGAGCGTCTCAAGCACAGCAGTCAATACAGGGGTCATTGTAATCATATCTGGTTAGTACTTTACTCCCAAATCCCATTTCCTTCACAGCCATTTCATGGAGATCTAGCGTTTTCACAAAATGAAGAATCTCTATAAAATGTAAATAAAACAATAATTCAGTTAGAAGACTTTTCCGAGTCACAAGTTTCTGGTAGTGAATTACAGCGCTATAAAATGTCTTGTGCTGGAGTCTGCAAATGGATCAGATTTTCCAGTGATATAGGTTGCTCAATGTAATAAATTAACTGTTCTTTTTCCTAAAAGAGTTCGTATTGGTCAAAGACAAAATTAGTTTCTACCTCTTCATCCATTGACCATTAATATCCATTGCTCAAAGTCGCATGTTGCATCTTCTAGACCTCGAGCAAAAGTGTTCGGTTCTGTTTAAAAACTAGGCCGAGCCAAGGTATATATTAATCGTGATTTTACCCTCAATGCTAAGACATTTTAGGATGCAAAAATGGTCGAAATCCAGTTTAAAGTTCACATCACATAATTATGGTCGCGAAATACAAAATACCGGAGTCACTTCGAACTCGCAAATTATGCACTTTTCCGACTCGTACTATCATTGTTCTCCGCTTCACACTGAGACATCGGACTCGTTCAGCTATTCTTTGCCTTCGCTGTCTAGCTTGGGTACCGTCGTCGGCTTCTGCGGCTGTAAAGAGGTTGTACAGTTCTCCAAATGCCTCTTTGAATGCTTTCTACTGTACTTTTCGTCTGTGTGGCAGGCGTTCGAAGGGGAAGTTGGAATTCTGGCGTCGGAGAACATGAGCGCCTGCAACGCAGGCTACTGTATACTTTTCGCATGAGTGGAAGGCATTCGAAGGAAAAGCGGAACGGGAAATTCGGGTGCGCGAGACCGTGAGCGCCTGCCACGCAGGCTACTGTACTTCTGACCGCATTTTGAATATAATTTTGCCGAGACATCATAAGGCACAGCCGATGGTGAACGATACTGTTACGTTCACCTGTTCGTGTCACTAT
The DNA here is from genome assembly GCA_016490735.1 of Pachyseris speciosa. Classification (NCBI taxonomy): domain Eukaryota; kingdom Metazoa; phylum Cnidaria; class Anthozoa; order Scleractinia; family Pachyseridae; genus Pachyseris; species Pachyseris speciosa. The sequence goes on along the minus strand of JAEMWC010000216.1, from coordinate 82,735 downwards.
TTTTTCAAAGTCATTATCTCATGACTCCATGTATTCTCCTTTGCCTCATGTCTGCCTCATACAGTAATGTCACGATGAAAAACGGCAAAACACTGAGCCCCCACCCTACGGGAAAATTTTTCTTGACCGTACTCAGATAGGGAATTCCATTTCGTGAGATTTATAAGGGGTTTTTCAAAGTCACCGGGTTTAACTTGGTCCAAACAATATTCATACCAGTCGCCCCAATTCCAGCGTTAGCAGATCCTTTTACTTGGTGAAAAGTTAGATTAAACCTGAGTCTGAAGTTGTGAAAAGAATATAATTTCGTGCGTTGAAAATCCGTAAATACAATACAATGATATGTTTTTACTTAACTGTATAAAAATTGTTCCTTTCTCTAAACGGCAAAACTAGCCAACAAACAAAACATTCTTCACTAGCGATAGGCAAATGTTCAATGATGACACCAAACCACTTGTAATTGATACCCCAATACATCCTTAAACGAGAATATTTTCAGCCTAAAATCGGCAGAAAATAGGAATATTAAGCCTGGGCCGGAAAAACAATATTCTTATAAAAAAGAAAGAGTGTACACCTTATTCCGCGGGCATTACGCCAGCTATACACCACACAACTGTCTCTGGCTAGCTCGCGCAAATACAATGAGCGTTTCGTTACAATAATTACATTGAAATAGCTTCAGGCAAGGATATCGTAGAGCAATATACACAATGAATAGTATGAAAATCGTACAAGAGTACAAAGCATGCCCCTGCCTTCGTATTTATGTCCCATTTGTGGACATTGATGTGATTCCTCTGTGTTGTTTCTTCGACAATATATCAGAGAGGGATAAATTTATCAACTTGTTCCTCTCCGAATAACCCTCTTTCAATTGGTCAGCAAAGAAGCCTAGCTTCACAAACGTTCTTCCTTCTCTTGGCATCCTTCTCCGTCTCGTGCTTGATCAACTCGGATCACTTTCACCGATACGCTTAGGTTTTGTTTCAAGCATCAGCCAATAAATTTGTCTTGCATTTACGCGAATTTGGGGCAAAAATCTACCATTCGATTCCGCAAGTTTTCTTAAACGGTCTTCCGCCGAAGTAGAAATACCGTTTAATGTTAATTTTGTAAAATTATTAGCGAAAGCTTATAACATTATCATTGTGTGGTACGAGGAACGTCTGAAGCACGGCTACAATACAGGGGGCATTGTAATTATCTGGTAGGTACTTTACTCCCAAATCCGATTTGCTTCACCGCGATTTTATGGAGATCGAACGTTTTCACAAAATGAAGAATCTTTATGAAATGTAAATAAAACAATAATTCAGTTAAAAGCATTTTCCGAGTCACAAGTTTCTGACAGCAAATTACTGCGTTATAAAATTTCTTGTGGAGTGTCCAAATGGATCAGATTTTCCAGTGATATAGGTTGCTCAATGCAATAAAAACTGTTCCTTTTCATAAAAGACTTTGTATTGGTCAAAGAGAAAATCAATTGTTGTTCTTTATCCATTGCTCAAAGTTGCATCTTCTAGCTCCAGCGAAAGTGTTCGGTTCTGTTTAAGAACTAGGACGCCAAGGTATATATTAATCGTGATTTTACGCTTAATGCCAAGACGTAGTTTAGGATGCAAGAATGGTAGGATGTAATCTAGTTTTAAAGTTCACATTATTATGGTCGCTTTTTTCTCGCCATTTTATGGTAAAGCTGGACAAGAAAGTTAGCGCAAAATACAAAATAGCGAAGTCACTTCAAATTATTTTCCAGTGATATAGGTTGCCGGATGCAATAAAAACTGTTCCTTGAAAGACTTTGTATTCGGACTCGCAAATTATGCACCATTCCGAGTCGTCCTATCAGTTGCCCTCCGCCTCACAACATCGACCTCATTCAGCTATTCTTAGCCTTCGCTCGCTAGCTTGGGTACCGTCGGCATCGGCGGCTGCATAAGCACTGTAGAGTTTACATTTCTCCAAGAGCCTCTCTGGATTTTTTCTACTGTACAATTAGCCTGTGTGGAAGGCGTTCGAAGGGCAAGTTCGAATTCTGGCGTCAGAGAACGTGAGCGTCTGCAACGCAGGCTACTGTATGCTTTTAGCATGAGCCGAAGGCATTCGAAGGAGAAGCGGAACGGGGATCGGGCGCGCGAGAACGTGAGCGCCTTCCACGCAGCCTACTGTACTTTTGACTACATTTTGAATATAATTTTGCCGTGACAGTCATAAGGCACAGCCGACAGGAAGCGATACTGTTACGTTCGCCTGTTCGTGACACTATTTCTTCGCATAAGATAACGATAACACTGAAGTACAAGGTCCTAAAATGTGTGCATGTGTTTTTGTAAAAAGAGATTGGCCATTAGAAGCAAGTAAATGGGCTGAGAAGATTCAGCGAAACGTTCATTCAGCTCTTGGCACTTAACGATAATGCAAATTACATTTCTAATTGCAAATAGCTTTTGCTGGCACTAACTGTTTCATTCATGAAATTACCTCAGTGTTTTTAAATGTTTGGATCTTTGTAGGAAAACTTGTATACAGGTGTGTGTTTGCTTGATCAGTATTTATGACTTTCACATCAAGTTAAACTCTACAAAAAACGCGCAAAGTTTTCACTTATTATTTTTGTCTAGTGGGAATTGGTGAATTTTATTCCAGTATTTATGAAGTTGATGATTTTAAAACGAATGCGTGAACAGCGTTTACAACCGCTTAGTTTGTTGAAAACTAAAAACCGATATGGGAGAGAGGTCCGTGTTGAGTTGATTCGGTTTGCCGTGAGGTCAACTCAGTTAGGTTAGTCTAGCTATATACAAACAAAACCTACGGATTAGATCTATTCGTGCATGATAAGGATTATATCTTCACTTTGGGTCATTTGTCTTTCAAAAAATTTGCTAAATATAGTTTCGGCGGAAATGCAAGTTGGGCACTGTTTATCTTCACAATCCGCTGTTTCTTGGATTAACGAACCAAAACCCGACACTAATAAGAACTAACACACGAACAAAAAAACCGTAGACTTGCATTTACTAACTTAGGAAAGTGTTACCAAATTATAAATTGTTTTCTCAGCCGATATTTTGTCATTAATCAATTCTTACAGAGTTTTCTCGAAGCCATAATAAATCAGAGCTTAAGTGATCTTTGTAGTTCACGCAAACGGATTGTACACCGCCACCGTTCCCCGCAATCACAGGCTCCCTGCGAATGCTCACCTCGCGAGTGTCAACCTTAAACCAGTCAACGGATTGATACGCTTACACAAAGAAACGAACATTTCAATCGACAGCCTTTTACCAGGCGAAACTGTACACGTAACAACTCGTCGGTCTTTGGCAAAAATGTGTTGGAGAAAAGCGCCATAACCATAGTTGGCTATTTGAAAACACAAACAAACAACGTTAACCACGTTGCATCAAGGGTCAAAATCAGCCTTCAAAAGAGGAGATAATCTAATTAAACCCGGCCACAAGAACGGGAAGTCAAAGCCCAAGAGTTATCAAATAATTCGTTTAAATTATCTCTTCATATCTTTCCCCTCTAACAACTAATAACAATAATAACAGCAAAGGACCTACTTCTAGCTTTGATAGGTCTCCAAACAAAGGAAGAGCTTGTGTTGTCAATTAGTCTGAAGTCATAAATGTTATCCCAGGATTTAAAAAGCGGATGTTGAATATCTGGATTTTACCGATGAATATGCAAAAGTAGTTTTTTCTTGATTTCAGAGCCAGCATTGATCTTTAGATTTGATTCAAACGCTTCTTGATCAACTTGGCTCCATCCTTTCTTCAATCATTCGTAACGTTTCAGTGGCGTAAAGCTAGCTAAACTCCCACGAATAAAATTTCAATCTTGTGCCATTCCAAATTAATTTTGTTAAATTGTGACATTTTACAGCAAAATAATTTTAAATGATAACGAGCAGATCACCTCTTTAATCCTCATCATAGTTATAGCGTTACGCAACAATTTTCTCGAGGATCATGATAAAAAATATCAGTGCATTTTGGCAATATTTCCATTTCTCTCTTATTCCTAAAACGCAGCTGAACTTCCTTTCATGTCTTATTCTTGGTTTTTAAATAAAAATAACAAACTCACCTGACAAAATTAAATACTTCACCAACAACGCACGGAACGATGGCAACAATTTCCAGAATAGAAATCAGGAAGATTAAAATAACCAGTTTCTCAATTTTCTCGCTTATCCCTAGCTGCACATAAACAATTAAACCATAGGTAATACCGCACAAATTACTGTGTTTATGAAAGCCGAAGACACGTATTGAGCATTATATAGAATGGCCACGTAATCGGACATTATCCCTTAAATAAGCCGTAATAAATTGGCTCGGATGATCTTAAACCATTGATCTAATGCCATGAAGAAACGAGCAAATTAACCGTACACGTGAGAAGTCGCCATGATGTATTTTCGGTCATCGACAATGATGTGTTTAGCAGAAGCGCAATAATAATAGTTGATCAATCAGAGGCTTCGTTCAAAATTAATAATGATAATGATAATGATAACTTTAGTAGTGCGGTTTCAAAGGAAAATCAAATAATCAAACAATAAAAAAGGTATTCAAAGCCCTTTTGTGTTATCAAATAATTATTTCAAAAATGATATTTTCATAACGTAATTATAGCAGAGGCCCAACTTCAAGCTTTAATAGGAATTGAATAAATATTAGAGCTTGTATTGTCAATTAGTCCTATCAGGAGCCGGCTCCTGGTCCTATGAATTAATTGCCTCTTGCAACCTCGGCGATATGCCATTTTCAAAACAGCTCAAAAACTTGAAACAAAACACGATGAAACCAGTAAACGCTCTACCAAGCTTTAATGGGCGATGTTGAATACATGAACTTTTGCAGTGAATATGCAAAAGCAGATTAGTACGGTTATGGTTAGCGTGTCATAGTCACAGCGTTACTGAATAAATATAATTCTAGTCTCGAATATCATAAGACAGCAAGGTGTTTTTGGAATTATTTTCATTTTTCTGATACCTAAAATGCTGAATATCATTTTAATTACAATTTGGATTTTTAATTAAATCTCATAACACAAAAGAAAATACTTTAACAGAAAGGCACAGAACGATACACAGCGAGTAGCAACATTCCAAAATAGAAATCAACAAGATTAAAATAACCAGGCCCCGGTTGTTCAAAGAGCGGATAATTCTATCCAGTGGATAAGTCGCTATCCGCCGGATAAAATGTATCAGTTGCGATTCATTTTATCCGGTGGATAGCGACCTATCCACTGGATAGAATTATCCGCTCTTTGAACAACTGGGGCCAGGTCCTCAGTTTTGTCGCTTACCGTAAAAGCTCTATTAAGCCCTGTTTTCAGGCATCATTAAAGGAGGACTTATAAGAGATCGGTGGGGGGTGGGCTTACTTCAAATCTTAAACATGCCGTCTTCGTCTTAAAATAGGGACCTTAAGCACCAGGACGGGAGAGGAGGACGACGCCTTACCGGAAGTGAAAAGTCGCATTTCGATAGCAGTGCGCATGCGAATGGGTTGCATCATCCCGTCCTGCCCTCGTCTTCGACGTGAAGTGAGGAGTTTTGACGTCGTGCACAGAACGTAAGTAAATTTTGGCTTTTTTTGTCCTGAAATGTAACTGTTGGATCCAAGTACTTAATGTAATGTTAAAAGTTGGTATCGATGGTTGTCAGAATCAAGTTAACGGTAACTGGGATAAAAATAAATCATTTTTTTTACTTTCTTTTGTCAGTACATCCCGCTCACAAGCTCAAGATGTCGACAAACCTTCCCGCGAAAAAGCAAGAAGGCGATAAACCAGCGTAAGTACAAACTGATATTCTGTGGAAATATGTTTGCCCTGCGCTGCCATGATTAAACTATAGCCAGCTAAAACCCCAATGATCTGCTCATATGTTAATAAATCAATTCGATGCTTGGTGTTACCTTAAATTTGTTAAATAAATAAGCTTAAGTACAAACTTGCGACTTCTAGCGTGTAGGTCTTGCAGAATGTTCGTATTTCATATTTTTCTCCATTTTGAAAATTTTAGTTTCCTTTAATAGCAGCGATTTCCCTCAGCGATGAAAGCTTTGTGTGTGTATGCTTTTAAGCAACACTTTCTTGCACCTTCATATAAGCTTATGTTTAAAATTAGACTAGCCGACAAATAGCAAGAAGGTAATCCTGGCAAACCAGTATGTGCATAAATAAATTTGTTATAGAAATACACACACACGCTTGTATATATTACATAAATAGTTACACATATATACGTATTATAGTAGTTATTTCCTAAATATTTATAAAAGAAAAAGAAGAAGAGATGAAGCAACTGAAACAAAAGAACAATTATGTCAATAGAGAAGCTACAGAAAACAAACTTAGCTTATCTTAATTCTTCATTTCATTAATTAGTGTATCTACCTCTAGACAGCTAGGAGTCTTCAGGTTCTAAAATATTTTTTTCTATGATTGTCGTAATACAACCCTTTTTAACAATTTTTTGTTGTATTGCTTGTTTCAATATTTATCTGCAGTGAAAAGATGATGTTTTGGACTGACAGACACGATGTAATTCTTTGTCGAGAAATTTTGATACACAATCCCTTTCAGTACAAGAAGAGCTCAATTCAAAGAGGACAGGTTTGGAATGACATCGCTGAACGACTTGTTGCAGTTGATGAAGTGAGATTCAAGTCAGATTTAGACAGAAGGGGTGTTCGTGATCGATACAACCTGTTAGCAAATAAGCTGAGAAGAAAGCTAAAAGATGAAAGAAAAGCTTCTGGAATTGAAACTGATATGTCAGAGGTGGAAGTTGCTCTGGAAGATTTGATTGAGAGGGAAGATGAATCGGATAAACAGCACAAGGAAAATCAAGATCAAAACCTAAAGAGGAAAGAAGATCGACAACAGGCTGAAGATATTCGCACAAAGTCATTGGAGAGACTGGGGGAAACTCAGAAACGAAAAGGGCAAGACAGCAACCTTCAGACCAAAGCTAAGAAGAAGAGGGCAACTGGAGGAGATGCAGTAGTGTTCTTAAGAGAAAGAACTGAGGCAATGGTTGCTGCTCGTAAGGAGGAGGTCAATATGAAAGTAAAACAACAAGAGGCTGAGAGCAAACGACACCAGGATTTTCTGGAATTGATGAGGCAACAACAACAGCAACAGCAGCAGCAAATGCATAACATGCAAGCTATGCTTCTCCAACAACAGCAGCAGCAAACTCAGTTGATTATGGCTCTCGTGTCTAAGTTAGACCATAAATAAGCCTTCACACAATATATTGTGTGGATTTCTTGTTAGTGCTGTTTATCTGTCATTTCTGAGATGATTGTTTAATGTCAAGTGTGTCACACTGGCAGATCCAGACCTTGAGATGGGGGGTGGGGGGTTCTCAAGAAAATTTTTTTTTGCCCCTTTGGGCCTCAGTTTGGTCTAAAAATAAGGGGGAGGCTGGTTCCCCCAGGGTCCCTTCCCTGGATCCACCACTGTTTCAGAATAATTCACCTGAAATTGTGAAAATTATTCACCTGAAATTGTGTTTAATGTATTTGAGGCTTAGTGTCTCTTGTTCAAGTTATGTTGATTTCTCTTCTTGTATTGATCTTGAAAACTTCACAATGTTGACTGTACAGATCATATATGTTGTGACATGCTAGACAACAAGTCTTTGTGAAGTGTCCCTGCAATCAACCACTCTGTGATACGATAGGGGGAAAGGACACAGCAACATTTTGCTTCATATGACTTGTTGCCTAGTGTGTCCTGACCTTATAGTTAGGCACTGGGTGCAATTTGGAGCTTTGAACTAATTTAACATTAAATATGTACATGCCAGACCATTTGCTAGGGTAATTTTATTAATTTACAGTTGACAATATTAGTTTGTTGTATTGATGAAAAATAAAAGCCAATTAACTTTATAATCCATTTTTGATTGCATATGCCCTCATACGAGCAGAAACCCTTGGGACCTGTAGAAAGGGTCCACTTAATAGAGGTGTCCATGTAAGGGAGGTAAAAAATGCACCCCTTTCATGGCTTGCACAAAGGGTAAGTGTCCCCGTAAGGGAGGTATAAATTGACAGATGTTTGACTTTTTGTTATGGTACTAATGATGAGAATTTGATTGACCATTTGCTATCTTTCTTGATTGGCTCTATTATTCTCATGGCCTATTTTTTATTAAACAGTGATGTTACGAGAATCTCATAACATCACTGTTTAATAAAAGTATAGGCCATGGGAATAATAGAGCCAATCAAGAAAGATATCATATAGTCAATCAAATTCTCATCATTAGTACCATAACAAAACAGGGATGAAACCATGTCACTAGGCTTAAAGCTTTGAGGGGAGGGGGGAGAGGTGTGGCAACTGTGAAAGCTACATGTAAGGCAACGATGTTAGCAGTGGTTTTCAGAGGCTTTTTTCCCAATGGCCAAGGTAATACCCAAGCAAACATAGTAAACACCTGGATATGGTCAAGGTTTATTTAAGATAGAAATGTAATACAAACAATGCATGTTACATGATAATTATCAGACATTTCAAAGGTCTTCTTCATAATTATTTTCTACACAATCTAGTCACTGAAAATTTCTTGGGCATATTAACACTTGTGCATTACCGATGTTAATGTAATGCAAGTTACACAAAATAGTCCTGAAGTGTTGGTGGATCCACAGAAAAGAAATCAGAAGTCTGATTGTGATAAAGGCAGGTGTGAGCATTTCTTATGATAGCACCAACAAGGTACATTTTTCCTACTGAGGATAGGCCAACTTTTAAATTATTTTTGAAATCAAGAAACTTAAAATAATTAATAATATCTCCGAAGAGCCATTCAACAGATATACGTAGAGCGCTCATGGCGGCATTAAACTCCTGCATTTGAGGTGTTAGTACTGCATTTCTAAAAGGGCACTGCAGATGTACCCTTAATGGGTAAGCCGGGTCACCATACAGACAAAGAGGCTGGCCAGTTAAGGAGAATGCATTCCTTTGTAGGTCTGCAAGTAGACCAGAGTCTGCTAACATCCCCGCGTCATGCTTTCTGCCTTCTGCAGTAGAAACAACAGAAAGGAACAAAATAAAGAGATGGGTGCTTTTTTTTTTTTCAAATTAGTCAATCATATTGCAGTGCAAGTACTGAATCAATTTCAAACTTGACTTTCTCTGATCTCCAGCCTTAAGAATTGCTCTCCTCGTAACACCGTACATCTGAACCTGTGCACTATTTTGTTGTTTATTAACTGTTTGTAATTTATCATTTAACTTACCTACTGGGCCATACATATGGGCTATCATTCCGGATGGTAAGACAACCGATTGAAATTTTAGGGCGTGCACCCTCTTGTGGCCATTGTAGAGCACTCTCTGCTGCTCACCAGGGCGGCATACTGGTCTGACCGTGCCGTCTATGAACCCGAAGCAGTTGTCGAGAGGAGAACCATTCCTAGAAATTGCATCACAATACATCTGAAGAGAGGCAGGGTCCAACAGCTGGGGATTCCATGAAGTGAGGCGATGTACGTGCGAATCGTAAATATAATCAATTACGCGGTTACAGATCATGCTTAAGACGGGAACTGGCCTACCAAACCGGGGAATAAGGTCGCTGTAGCGGCAAGGGTACGCCATTCTTCGCAACACCATGCACAATCCTTCCATCCCATCACTAACAGTACGCTGCGAACAAGTAAACTGGTTGGGGATACCCAAAACGTTGACAAGGACTGGTAGGTCTCTCTTCTCGAATCGAAATTCGGCTTTGCATTCTGCTTCGTCAAGTTCGTCGAAGGAAAATCGGCCATGTTCTTCATAAGGGAACTCGGGGTTCTTTGACTTGTGTGCTTGCCAAAGTACTAGAAATTCGTCGTCATCTAATAGACCGTCCATGTAGGCGTCCAAAAGAGCAATTCGTGCTTCGCGAAAAGAAGCCATGTTCATTTGAGCTTCCCGCGCGTTTCCCGTCCTAGGGTCCAGTTGCTTAACAACAAACAACTCATGCTGACGACGGGGACGTAGACCCAGTCTTCCCCATCCGCCAGACGTCGCCGTCCTCCTCTCCCGTCCTGGTGCTTAAGGTCCCTAATAGTTTTTTTACAAAACTCAACAACTGCAGTGAAACTTTAGTATTTAATACAGAGCAGCAAACAGTATTATGTGTTGGAGTGTATGTTTGTTTAAAAACCAACCAAATGGGCCTTATTACAAAATATCGTGTCCCAAAAGGGGTGGGGGGCTGTGCGTGGGGGCTTATTAGAAAAACCGACTTCCAAACGGGGGCTTATTATAGAGGGGGAGGGAAGGCTAGTCAAGACGGGGAACTTTATAGAGCTTTTACGGTATTCCACATAAACAATTGAGCCATAATAATACCGCACATATTAATATCTTTAGTCAAGCTGAAGCCACATATTGGACACTGTGGGCACCTGGTAGCGGGCATTTCCCCTTAAATAAGTCATAATAAATTGGCTCGGGTGATCTTAAACCATTGATCCACTCCCATAAAGAAACGGGAAAATTAACTGTACACATGACAAGTCGTCGTGAAGAATTTTTGGTCACTGGAAGTGATGTCTTTGGGAAAAGCCCAATAAAAATTGTTGACCAATCACAGGCGTCCTTTGAGTAGTGTGATTTCAAACAACAAAAAAAACGACTTGGTCAAAATGAGCCTTCAAACGAGGCAGTGACCTAATCAAACCACAAGCATGCGCAAGGTACTCAAAGCCTTAGCATTATCAAATAATTCAGTTAGTCCTATGAATAGATTGCCTTTTGCAATCTCAAAATGAAAATGTGCCATTTTCTAAACAGCTCAATAACTTGAAATAAAACATTTGTATGTTTATGGTTAGTGTGTCAGTCACAGCGTCACGGAATAATTCACTCAACTATCGTGAACTAATAACGGTATATTTCTAGATTTATGTTCATTTATCTTTTTCCTAAAAGGCAAATGAATATTCTTTTAATTTTAACCTTGGTTTTTAATCACAAATATTAAACTCATAAAGCACAATAAAATATTTTACCAAAACGGACAGAGCGATGACATTATTCCAATATAGAAATCAGTAAGATAAAAAAGAACTGACTTCTTTTTTTTTAGCCGCTTGAGCTGGTAAACAATCGTGCTCCGATCACAAAATTAATTTAATCTTAACGATATCTATTTTGGAATGTTTTTATTTCGAAAAAAGACAACTCAATATTCTTTTTTAATCTCGACCTTGGCTCAAAGTCCTTTTACGCTCACTTAACAGAAAAATGAAATACTTTACAAAACACAAGGTAGCGATGGAAATATCCCAAGATGTACACCGGTAAGACGTAAAAAGCGAGTTTCTTACACATCTGCCGCAAATCAGTGGAGGCTTCTCTGGTTGAAGTGTGACGTTCTCAGAGGTTTAGACAAGACACCCCGTGATAACATACAGCAAGACAAGGTAAGATTTGATTTGTTTTTGTCTGTAAGGGACTTTTCCGACCTCAGTTGCCTCCTCAAAGTTTCTTCCGTCGGCAATTTAGTTCGTTTTTTATTCGAAGTTTTTAAGAGCCAATGTCGGAATATATCAAGAAACTCAAATCAGTTTCGAAAAATTGAAGTTTAGCTAATACCACCCAAACAGCCCTTTCGGGGAATTATTTCAAGAAATGATATTTAAAACAAATCCCCAAGCGCTTTGCATTTGGAGAATTTTGGAAAAGTTCGGAAATTCGCAAAAATACAAATTAAATTGGTCTAAGTTTCAAACAATTTGAAAGAAACAGTATATATACTACGGGCTCCTATTAACTTTACCTTCCTCACATATTTGGAAAGCTTTCAAAGCTTCAAGATTGTGTAAAAAGTTTAAGCAAAATAACTTTTATAGTATAGTTTCTATCCGTCGTTGCTTTTTCCATTTTTGCATGTTGTTTTGAACTGTGTGAAAATAACGCCTAACTTTAGTCGCCCAAAATCGATCCTGTACATATATTACTAACTGAAAAGAAAATACACTAGATAATAGAACGGGTTCTCTATTTTAGTTCTATTCTAGTTACAGCTCTGCGAATTAGAACGCTGGCGTGTAATGAAATTTCAACTGAAGGCCTTGGGACTCCGTGCGCGACAGAACATGAAATGTAAACAATGCGAAACAAATGTAATTGAATAAGCCTTTCTAGCTGACAAGCCAACAAAGCGAAGTTTTCGGTCGAATAATCTGAGAAAAAAAAAATAAATCCTGAAAAATAACTCCTAAAAAGCAATCCGAAAGTTACATGTAGGAGGTGAAGAAATGCGTGGTTTTATTCTGTATAGTTCAAAATAAGCAGTGTTGTTGCTTATAATAAGGACTTGAATTCCTCGCTAAGCTCGTGAGGTGACTTAAACTTTATAAAGACTCTTCCTTGCATGACATCCCAAAACGGCTGCGAAGGTGATTAGCATAACAACGGCCAAATTAAACATGTTCGAAAATCAGCCACTACTTCTGCGTGTAAGTTACTTCTCATTATAACCCACTGATTAATTTTTGTGCGATTTTATTGGTTATTTTGGATCGCGTGTGCAAATCGTTGGACGGCTATCAAGCAATGTACCGCGCACGCGTCGATTGTTGCCCTCCGATTTTTCGGGTCGCAAAAAAAGGCTAAACACCTGATGAGTGTGGTCCTATAATTTTGAACCATACCGAACAGCACTGTTGCAATAAAACGATGATTACTCCTGAAGCCTGAGCTCTTGTGAAGTTATAGTCAATGTTCCTCAATCAAATGAATTGAGCGCTCTACGAAATACATTGTACTCAGCAAACGAGTATTTATACATACATACATACATATATATATATATATATATACATATACATATACATATACATATACATATACGTATACGTATACGTATACGTATACGTATACGTATACGTATACGTATACGTATACGTATACGTATACGTATACGTATACGTATACGTATACGTATACGTATACGTATACGTATACGTATACGTATACGTATACGTATACGTATACGTATACGTATACGTATACGTATACGTATATGTATATGTATATGTATATGTATATGTATATGTATATATATATATATATATATATGTATGTATGTATGTATGTATAAATACTCGTTTGCTGAGTACAATGTATTTCGTAGAGCGCTCAATTCATTTGATTGAGGAACATTGACTATAACTTCACAAGAGCTCAGGCTTCAGGAGTAATCATCGTTTTATTGCAACAGTGCTGTTCGGTATGGTTCAAAATTATAGGACCACACTCATCAGGTGTTTAGCCTTTTTTTGCGACCCGAAAAATCGGAGGGCAACAATCGACGCGTGCGCGGTACATTGCTTGATAGCCGTCCAACGATTTGCACACGCGATCCAAAATAACCAATAAAATCGCACAAAAATTAATCAGCGGGTTATAATGAGAAGTAACTTACACGCAGAAGTAGTGGCTGATTTCGAACATGTTTAATTTGGCCGTTGTTATGCTAATCACCTTCGCAGCCGTTTTGGGATGTCATGCAAGGAAGAGTCTTTATAAAGTTTAAGTCACCTCACGAGCTTAGCGAGGAATTCAAGTCCTTATTATAAGCAACAACACTGCTTATTTTGAACTATACAGAATAAAACCACGCATTTCTTCACCTCCTACATGTAACTTTCGGATTGCTTTTTAGGAGTTATTTTTCAGGATTTATTTTTTTTTTCTCAGATTATTCGACCGAAAACTTCGCTTTGTTGGCTTGTCAGCTAGAAAGGCTTATTCAATTACATTTGTTTCGCATTGTTTACATTTCATGTTCTGTCGCGCACGGAGTCCCAAGGCCTTCAGTTGAAATTTCATTACACGCCAGCGTTCTAATTCGCAGAGCTGTAACTAGAATATACATATACGTATACGTATACGTATACGTATACGTATACATATACATATATATATATATACATATGCATATCCATCTGTATGTACATGTACATACGTGTGTACATGTACATATAGATATACATATACACACACATACATATACATATACATATACATACACATACGCATACGCATACGCATACGCATACTCATACATACATACATACATACTACATACGTACATACATACATACATACATACATACAAACATACACACATACATACGTACATACATATACATACATACATACATACATACATACATACACAGGCATAGAGATAGACATGAACGTAGACGTAAACGTAGACGTAGACGTAGACGTAGACGTAGACATAGACATAAACATAGACTTGTTTCCTGGGTAGATGTCATCTTAAATGTGAGAGTTTTCTGTATGTTTTCCGTTCATTGACTTTGATTACTTACTTACTCGCTTGCCTTTAGAAACCTTTCCCATAGTTTAAACGACCGTGGGCTGAGCTTTCACAAGAGGTTATAATTTCATACGTGCGTCTTGCGACAAAGAAAACGTAACTGTAATACGAAAGCGGTTTTTTGCGAATTTCTTTCCAATGTAGTTGACACCACGAAAACTCAGCTTCCATTGACTCGTGGTATATGGAAGTGACACACTCTCCTGGGAAGGCGTGAGCTGATAGAAAAATGTTAGAAGCCAAAAACACTCGCAGTTCATAATTATAATACTAGATATTCCACTAATCATAACCTATAAAGGCCACCTTCTAGATCTAATTATGGCCTTGCAAGTTCAGAGTAGGGGCTTCAAAAATCTGGGAGGCAATACCTATTGAAGTTAAGTGTCTACCCCTTAATACTTTCAAAAAAGAATACAAACTTCTGCTACTAGACATTCAGTGAATAAATGTTAATTATAATCTAGCTCTATTAATTAATTAATTAATTAATTAATTAACCTATCTTACTTATTAATCTGTCTTAAATAGAGATAACCTGTGTATATTTTGTAAATAGCCGCCCTTTCACTGGTAACTGCACTGTGGTAGTGGCCAACTCGAAAGCTCTGCTCCTTTGGCCACTACGCACTATTCCAAATTGATGCCTAATGTACATGTAAGCTAGCTTTGTTTCTCTTTTTACTTTTCTTTTTGTATATTCTTGCAAACTAATATTACGTTTCAATAAGTTTGAATAAACTGAAACTGAAACCTGACATGGGGTCTGGTATCCTTGGTTACAGACCTTCGAGGGTGCCCTAAGAAACAAAAAAATTTCTTGCTCGCGTTGCTTTTCAACAAACCGCGAAAACCTAGATTTTAATGCACAGGTCTAAAATCACAGAATTAAAAAAAAACAAAGATTTTATTTCTGTTGAAGGTCATGAACTAAATGGGATATTATAGTTCGCAAATCTTTACAAATTAACCAAAAATCCTAGCATTCGCTTTGCCAAGAGAAGAACTTGTTACCTATTTGGTCCTGCTGTAATATTCTTCAATCATTAAGGAAAAGCAGATATATTCAGAGGCTAAGTGTGCTTCATTAGTTTAATATAACATTTGTTTTTGTTTTTAATTCTACAGGATCAAAAATGGCTGCTAAAAAGGCGGTTTTCCTTTTCCAAATTATCGTGCTCCCGTTTATAATGGGATCAAACGCTCCTGAAACCCAGAGAGGTAAATATCAGTGTATAAAGAAAACCTAATCGGGCGAAGATGGGTTAGGTTACATAACAAGGCTTAATTAAGGCTCTTTATTTCTTTCAATGGAAGAAAGGGAAGTCAAAATTACAAATATGATTTCACTTGTATTCAATTTTATGCCGACATTTTTAAATATATATACAACTATAATTCCAATATGGGCTTTTTATTTATTGTTGCTGTTTTTAGTATCGAAATAGTTATGATACAAATCCCCGGCATTATACTGCGGTATTAAAAGAATGACTTTATATTATTATATCCAACTCCGCTTAGTACCGTTGGACTAGCGTACAAAACCAGTGCGAACATTTCGCGGTATTTGTACTGTCAGTAATTTGTTCAATAATTTAAAAAACCGATTTTGCGGTTATTTGTACTGCAAAAATCTCGTTTTCAAATGTGCGCGTGCTCATTAAGTCTCACATCATATGATCATGTAATAGTTTCTTTGTTTGCTTATCATGATAAGTTAAATTAGCACTGTCACCGGGGTTTTTGCCGTTTTTGGTTCAATTCTGCCAAAATTACTGCCTTTTACCTGTTATCGTGCAAAAAATGCTCCTACAGAATCAGCAAGATGAATTCCAATGAAATTTTAGCAGGAAGAGCTAACCATAATAATTTTTGGGTGGTTTTTCAATGCATAGCTTGAAATTTTGAAAAAAATGCAACTTTTTTCAAATTTTAATCCATTTCCATCCTCGTCATCTTACATGGAATACAGAAGTTTATGGTGTCAATGCAGGACTACGGTCTTTGGCAACAAAACTAGACCATTATTTAAGGTATCCACTGATGCATCGGCAGTTTTAAGCTTTTTAAAGTGATGGTACAATAGCGTGACACTGCCCCTTTAAGTTTAATCTCTCATGAGATGTTTTGATTTGTAGTATCTCTGTATATGTTTAGTTGTTGTTTGTATTTTGACTCGCTACACACCAAAACATCTCATAAAATTTATGGCTTTTTGATACAATTTGGCACTTCCATCGTTGAGTCACTTTCTGTTATACATAAAATTAAAAGTGACCCCACTAACATCGCAGCAATATTTTCTGGAACTCTTACACTAGCTTTTGAGATCCATAGCTATAATACCAGACTTGCGACAAGTTTTAATATTTATAGAGCACACCTTACTTTTGGATATTTTGATTTAAAAACAACAACAACAACAGCCAGCCCAGCTAACCGTGCCAGCCCGGCTCATGTAATCAAGCATAACAGTAAAATTCAAGCAAGGCGGGAATTTCCAAACCATCATTCTAGATAATATGGTCCTTTATTTAACAAAAAAAAAAAACCTTAACCGTGCCTTCTTTTGTTAAAAGGCACGCAATGAAGTGACGAGAGCACGAAAGAAGTAGGAAGAAGCACGAGCCACAGACGAGTTCTTCTAACTACTTCTTGAGTGCTCTTGTCACTTCCTTGAGTGCTATGTAACAGAACAAAGCACGGTTAAGGCCTATTTATTTGTTCTATAATAAAGAAAACTTAATTTCCTCACGCATTCGGCTAAAATTTTCGGGAAACCCTTGAAGTGGCGTGAGCTGTGCATCTGTACTCTGATAAGGCACGCTAAAACAGACCAATCACAATCCTGGTTAGAATGGTTCAAAACATTTTATTGGTTTAAACAGACATAATGTCAAACCACAAAGTGCAAGTTGTTGCTTAGTCTAAAATCAGGATGAAATTCAGTGAAATTCGACCGAATTTTGCTCATGCGTTCGCTCAAAAAGGCGTTAAGATCAAGAGTCAGTTTTAAAAGATACTCGGGAAGGTAAATTTTTGAGTGAAAAAAGGAAGAGCAAAAGATATTTGTCGTGAAAAGCTTAAAAGTTGGATCGGCTTGCATGGCGCCCGGCGTCGCGGAGGGTCTGGATGGGGGGATGCAAATGTCAGTTGTCAGTTAAAATCTCGTCCATTTTTCAGTTGTCAGTTAAATTTTGAGGCATTTGTCAGTTATCAGTTAAATGTATTATGCAAATTAGGAAAGTGATGACGTCATAAATTGTGCAACTGAAATGTTAAAATACTGAATCAATAATATCTCTAGAAATATCGGAGCGGTGATCTTCAAACTTGGCACCAGAAAGTGTAGATCACAAACGAAACAAAATGACACCTGTGGTTCCATTGCCATGGCAACTCTCTTGGCTCCAGTCTCCTTCTGTCAAAAACTAAATATCCCCGTTTACAACCCTTTTAAGTGGGACAGAGGGTCCTGCTCGAAACAGACATGGTTCTAATGTTGTCTAAACTCTCTTCATTAGATTGCTGGGGGTGGATGATACTTGGTTAAGACAAAAACTGGGAATTTCATTTCTAATTAAGACAGGACCAGCGGTAAAGCTGTTGTCATGGCAACAGCACCACAGGTGTCATTTTGTTTCTTTTGAGGTGTACATTTCTGGTGCCAAGTTTGAAGAACACTGCTACAATATTTCTAGAGATATTATTGATTTAGTATTTTACCATTTTAGTTGCACAGTTTATGATGTCATCACTTTCCCAATTTGCATAATACAAAAACGTTAATATCTCTAGATCAAAAAAAGATATTCCAAAAAGGAAAACGACATTCTTCTGTATTTTGAAAAGCCTTTCAAATGAACAGCAATTATTTTTCATTTCATAGGCACTTTAATCCCCACGGTATCAACGAGCGCTTTTCATTCAATTAATTTATTCCTGTTTTTCACGTTACCATGTTACCACCATTAGCGTAGCTCCATTTTCTGTATATAAACCATACACAACCCACAATTCCTCGATTCGCTCCGACGAAGAGCTAACGCTCGAAACGTCAGCTAATCGAATCCCTTTACGGTGGTCAATTTACATTATCAACTCCGTTTATAGTTTGATAGTGCCTGCAGCAACATCCGACACAACAAGTGTCTCATCCAGTGAACAAATCCTGCGAACCTGTTGAACATGTTTGATCCGTCACTTGCTCCGTCACTTGTTCCCTCCTCTCCAGAACCGACCAAGGTCTTAACTGTTTTCTCTAAAGCGGATAAAAAAAACTTGACCTTTCGAGCTCCTAAGTCAATGAAAGAAATTCCGTTTTCAAAGCCACAGAGCATCTTGATTTCATTACACGTTTCCGAGTTGTTTTTTCAAAACAAGTCAACTTTCAAGGATAAGAGGCTGCACACTACATACATGGTGTGGTGCAACTTATATCTTTTCAACTTATATCTTTTAAATAGAAAAGTAACTTCGATGTTTTTAGTATTACTTGCTTTTTACTATTGAAAAGCGGAGGGGAGAAGGGGCTAAAGCCCCCCAGGCCTCCCCCTGCGCGGTCCCTGAATCAGGTGGCAAACGAAACGAGTTAGCTGTGATAATTAATGTTGCCAGTTCTTTCAAGCCTAAACTTCTTCAAAACTCTACCGTCTACATATACTTATTTACGTTGCATCGGAATCAAGACGATAGAAGCCAATGATAACTTTAATAACGCCACCAGCAGCCATTTCGTTTCCCCTTCAGGCCTGTTATAGATTTATAACCTTTTGGTTTGAAGATCACGTTACAGCTATCTTAGTGTCAAACGTCTCGAATTTTACATGGTTAATTTTTAACAGACTTATTAGAAACTCAGCGTGATAGTTCCGATCTAAAAACGATCCTAAACGAACAATGAATACTAAAGGAAAAAGGTTAACTTAATATTTTTTAACCAAAAAGGGCTATCAACAATGAATTTCAAACCAATATCAATGACAAAAGCCTTCTGTCAGTTGTCAGTAAAACCGACCTTAAAAGTCAGTTGTCAGTTAAATTTTCGGCTATTTGTCAGTTATCAGTTGTTTGTTTGGCCATTTGTCAGTTGTCAGTTAACCCCATCCAGACCCTCGTAGCGGGTTGTGTGGTTTAAATTCAAAACGATTTAACGTGTCAAGGGCTTTCACTTTAGCATGGCATCTTACAGCTCACCAAAAAGGGTCACAGAACAGTTTAGCATTACAATGGGAGGAACGAGTAGTTCAAACTTGGAGGACGAAGTTGTTTCTTTGGACAAACCGTTTGCTATGTTTAGGGATGCGTGTTTTTAATTGGATGTGTTTTTTCAAGTGGTGGAAACCTTGACAGGTGAATGAAATAAATTTCAGCTTTTAAACATGTGGTTTAATTGTCGTAAATTACTTTTGTTCAGGACTGAAACTCGTATTTATCTCTTGATCGACTGGATTTAAATAATAATTTAAAAATTAAAAAGTGAGCTTAGTTGAATTGTTTTGTTATTGTTGTTGTTGTTGTTGTTCTTTGGTTTGCCGGCGAACGAGTGATTGTACTCCGCTTGGCCGACTGTTTTTCAACGTGCCTCAGCAGTGTTAAGAAAATTTTGCGCTTATGTTATTAACACGTAACTGGAGTAAGTCCTCGTAAACCACTTGTGTTTTTAGAAAATTGCCCTCATCGCTGCGTGACTCGGACAATTTTATCTGAAAACACGCCTGATATCCTTTAGTTTTTCATGCTGTTATTTGTGGTGAACTCGCAGAAGCATCTTCCAAATCCATTGAAGCTAACCGCTCGTTTTTAATACTCGTTTTCTCGGCCGTACAAGACGTCTGAGTCAAATTAAAATTCAGGGAAAAATTCTCATTTTCATTAGGGTCGATGACGTGATATCGGAGCTGGCCGTGCATCTACACTGTCATAAAGCACGCTGTTTTAGCCAATCAGAGAGGGCGTTATATCGAAACTTTGTTATAATAATATTTTGCCGCATTCTAGATAATGTAGTGCTGCATTAAAGAAAAACAGAGACTGGGGATAAAACAATTCTTGCACCAACAAACTGCACTTACTTTGACTTCTAGAGTGCAACACAGCTGTGGGAATGGAGAGCGGTAAAATACCAGACGACAAAATCACTGCTTCTTCATTTGTTTCCGACGAACATGGTCCTTCGCGAGGAAGACTGAACGCCCCGGGAAATCCAACAGGATGGTCACCTAAACGGAAGAAGAAGCAGTGGCTCCAGGTTGACCTGGGCAAGTCCAGGGAAGTGACAGGTATAGCAACACAAGGAGGAACAAACATCCGTGGCAGACCAAGGTGGGTTACCAAATACAAACTGAAGTACAGTGACAATGGCATATACTTCAAGTACTTCAAGAGTCACGGGCAAAAGAAGGTCAAGGTGAGATCTGACTCAACAACAAAGTGTTTTTGAATAACTTCGTTGGGAATGAGCATGGGAACTCGGAATTAGATTACCTTTGTTTTAACCCACTTAAACAGGAGTTAAGTTATCCCGGGAGGGGGGAAGGGGGTCATTTCATTTGCGGCAATTAGGATACTCTCTTGCAGTTGCTTTATGATTACCGTTAGGTTGTGATTTCCCATGAGTTAGACCCATGCTTACATCACGCGGGGTCGTTATCGCTAATTACATAATGACATTTCTTAACAGAAATTTCCTAACATGTCTAGAACACGATGTCAGCTCATTTCTTTTGTTTAGACTTGCCTTTTCTGGTTTACAAATAATGAAATATTTCTCCCACAAACACAAATTGCATCTCTTAGTAACATTGGAATAAGAACTAGCTTGGTGCAAGATAAAACAAGCTATATAATTATTATTTTTGAGTTCTCTCGTTATGAGAAACCTTTTTCAGTTTTAGGACCAAAATTGTAGCGCTTTGTCCATATACTAGATTTTTTTTATATAATAACCTATGATCTATTAGAGGACAGATGCACAGATTACGTCATCACTGCAACTATTTTTCCAGAAATGTGAAAATAAACAAGTTTTTCGCTTGTATTTTGTTTCTTTATTATAAAAAAACAAATAGATTCCATGTCATGGCCAGAAATTTATTTCACTTTTGCACGCTGCACCGCTGACCGAGACACAGGCTCTAGGGATGAGATAACACAGCTTCGATCGTTTTGTATGAAAAAGTTGAACGATAAAGACGAGGTATGGATTACAAAGAAATAAATTAAATAATACCTCAACAGTTTATATTCTTAGTCATGTGTACAAGTCATTCACAAGTCATATTTATTTATATTTCGCGGCAATTTTACCTTGTTTGTTTATTTCACCAATAATGGGTTTTCTTATATAATCACTATGGTGGCCATACAATAGGACCAATCATTAGTCCTGTACTAAAGCAATAAACTAGTACTTAGGCCTACAGCAAGTTATTAGAGCAAGATGGCGGCGAAAAATGAACAAAGATGTTGTGAAGTGAAGACAGTATTTTAACACGCAGGGATCCTCGAATGATTGAAGTCGTCACGCTACCGTGTGTTTGTATTACGAGCCGAACTTTTACCTTTGTTTGGATGTGATGGGAAGGACGAGGATGCATTTTCAGAGGACGAAAACACTGAAATGTCAAAGAGACGAATGTCTTCTTGAAGTTTCGGACCGAACAAATGCGAATTTGTCAATTGTGTTGTCGTCAGGAACCAACGAAAAGTGGCATTTTGGAGCGCGATGGTCGACTTTATAGACATTTGTATGGAAGACAAAGGTAAAATATATTGTTTGTACTTTTTTTGCTGGGAAGTGCGAAACTTGAATCTGCGAATTCAATTTTACCGAAACTAATATCTAAACACGTTACACTTTCAATATGAGATCGAACAAATTGTTTATCTTTGTTGCAGCTCGTGCTATTTATTGTAGAAGTTGTGCCTTCTCACATATCTCTGTAAAATTCTGTTGTTTGTGTTCGTAGTTTTTTTCTAAGTATCAATAGCAACTGCGCGTGCGTGAAATTTAATTCTGGCCATGTGCCGTGCGTCTGTTCAGTAATACATCATACATACATCACATTATTTACCCTCGGATTTTAGAGTAGCTTGTGCAGCTAATATCTCCGAGCATTTAATCATCAGATGAGAGATAGACCACCACACCGGGAACTACGTCCCCTACTCTTTTCGAACAGTGTGTGGGTTCTTTTACGTCCCACAGAATCAATTGTGAAGAGTTGTGAGACGGGGCCTACGGTTTATCGTCCTTATCCGAGAAGACTAGAAAGTCTAACCATTTGCAGATGTTATTACAAAGGCAGCAGTTTCTCCTCAATTATTTAAAGACCCTGAGTGTTGGTCCGACCGGGGTTTGAACCACCGACCTCCCGCACGCTAGTCCGATGCTCTACCACTGAGCTAACCGGTCGGCGGTTAGATTAGTTAGATAGATCACAGAAGACGTCAAAATGTGGATAAAACATCAGTGACACACTCGCCTGCGGCTCGTGTGCCACTTCGTTGTTTTTACCACATTTTGACGTCATCCGTGATCTATTACTGAACAGACGCACTGCAACATGGAATAGGGCTGTCCACAAGTTGCTCCAATTTTCTCAAAAAGTTGCTCAAAAGTTGCTCCAAAACTCTAAAAGTTGCTCAAAAGTTGCCTGAAAATCCAAAAGTTGCTCAGAAGTTGCTTTTTTGTATTTTGGTGTAAGAGGCTAATTATCAACTAAAATGAAGATGTTCATGAAGAATTTCACTTTGCATACATTGTAGATGCCAGATACATATTGCATATTGTTTTCATTATAATTGTGTGCAAGTTTAAGTTTTACATTGCTATCTTCTCTCCACCCACATCCCAAAATCTGATTCTCTTCATTGGCTTTCTTATGTACCAGCTTTTTCTGGAGTACTCAACCTAGCTCCAGCACTAGCTGCTATTTCTAGAGGATCTGAATATTCATCATGGTCACTCGATGGACTATCGTTCAGCTCCGCCATTTTGAATTTTTTACTATATCCGCTGACCCTTGTAAAACTACCACAGGCAGACCAGTGAGACCACCACTAGCCGTATTCTCCAGAGCAGGGATAGTGTCGGATAGTGTATAAATGTTGTTTGCAAAAGGTATCATGATGAAAGCAACCATTGTCCAATATCAGAACTTTAATAGGCGCTTTGAAGTTGTGAAACGTCTTTAAAAGGAAGAAACCTGTTCAAAACAGAAGAAAGTTTCTCGAAATCCGAAAAGTTGCTCGAAGGATTAAAAGTTGCACGAAATCAGAAAAGTAGCTTATGGACAGCCCTAACATGGAATCTATTTGTTAAATATAAGAGTTTTTTCTGTATTGGTAATATAAAAAAAAAACCAACCAATCAAACAAACCAACAAAGACACGTGAAACACTTTTTCAATTTGTTGTTTTCAAGTTTTTTGTTTGCTTTTTTGTAATTCTTTTTCCAAATTGATGATTTATAAAGAGCAAGCTGGGAAAATGTGAGAACAAAATTGATTGCTACAGACAGACAAAAAGTTCAGAAGCGGTTCAGTACAAATAGTGTTTCCAATTCCCACGTCAGCAAGCAGTTAATATCAGCTTAATGTGACTCTTTTAAATAGACCTCTTCAACAAAAGGTCGGGGGTATCCATTGCGAAAATGCCAAATTGTAACCTTTCAAGAACATATGGATTATGGTACATATAGAACCTTTGGATATCCAAGCAAAATATTTCCCCCTCAAATCCTTTAAAAAAGGAACATTTCCCGAGATACCAACGGCTCTCCATTTTTTTTTTATTTCGTGGCCACAATCAGTTGTTGCAGCTATTGCCAGGAAGCAAATGAGCGATCTCTTCCATTTGTATGGCGTGATCACAGCTCTTCATATCAGACCTTATTAAGTAAAAGCAGACAAACCACTTTAGTTAACCAAAGACCATCCAAAATTTTAATTACCGTCTTTAAAGTAGTAAAGTGTACTAGTCATGTAGATTTAAACGAATTCCCTGCGTCTTTTAGGTTTGATTAACGTAAGGAAATCGACCTATATCAGACGAACTGATATCCTTACTTTACTGAGCTGCAGTAAATGAGACCATATATACGGACTACGTACACTAGTGGCGTTATAAAGCAGCAAAATTATGGAACTTGTTACCAGACAATCAGCACCAGCCACGGTGCTTCTTATACTCACACGCACCCAGTCGACACCATCGGCTGATGAAGACCAGCAGTATAGCGGTCGAAACGTCGCGATCCACATCTTTGTGACTCAATCGTGAGACAAAAGATTAACTCAGCTATCATTTGAAACTACGATGACGAACACCTTTCATAATATTAATCTGACAGCAGTCACCAGCTACAAGTCTTTCAAAACTGAAATAAGTAAACTCGACCTCTTCGGCCTGTAATACTCATCAACCTGATCATCTTGTATAAAACTCAGATTTTTCAACACTCTTTTAATATTTTATATTAATATTTCAGGGGTACCCTCACTAATTATATCATAGGTGTATCTCTATGATTTCATATTTTAAACGACTTTTAGAACATAAATTTTAGTTATTTTTAATTATGTGTATTATTTTAATTTGCGAGCTTACTTGTAAAATAGCTCTTTATTTAAGTGTGAACTTACGTTGATAAACTGTATGGATGGATGGATGGATGGATGGACGGACGGACGGTTGGATGGATTTAAGCAATTGGCCAACCATTACACGTCATGAAATCCAAAATGTCCGCCCCAGGCAAAATATAAAAGTGAAAAGAGGCGATGATGATATCGATTTGTTTGTTCACGTTAATGTTAGCCTGTTCCAGGCGTTTAGATAGTAAACAGGGCGCGAGATTACCGGCAGAGCGAGTCGAAAATAAGGCGGCGAAAAATGGAGAAGGGCTTCAGACGGGCGGCGGGAAGGAACGCCTGTAAAACTTTCTTTGAAAAGGTAGCTCCAGTATACCAGAATCTGGTATACCCTCTGATTGGTCAATTTTGACAGTTGCTGCCAACACAAAGGTCGATAAGAAACGCGATCAGAGGAAACATTGCGGATCAGGTCAAACGTGTCACGCAAAGTTCTAAATGGTAGAACTTTCCGAACGTTGTTTAGATACGCGAAGGGCAGGTAGATTGCCTGGAGAATCTTGTCGCTGGGAGAGATGTTTTCGCGATCCTCCCAACTCCGGGATTTCGGAAAGAGTTTGATTTTTCAGGGCTTTCTACGCGTATACAGCTACAAGAACTGTTTCAACGATTACCGTGATTACTCCTCTCAAAATGATCAAGATCAAGTGGAGCAGATGAACGCACTTGGAGCGGCCGCGATGGCCATTGGACAAGATGAAGGTTTTGACGAGACTGTAGCGAGGGAGTGGAAGGTGTAAAATCGTGTTTGGAAGCCCTGAGAACTGCTTGTCAAATGAATGGAGAAAAAAACTGCGGCAATTTGCGGTCAAAATACTCAGTGGGTGCCGCCTATTATTCGAAAATAATTTTGATTAATTGCGAATGGACTGCATTATTGGTTTCTAACTTTCAAATTTATGGTGTTGTAATTATTCAACCATAGCCTGAGTGCGACCTCATTTGAGATATCGATTGTTTATCGGTTTATTTCTCACGTCGCTTGAACGCTTCGTGCGGTCTGTGATGCAGTGTTCACATTCAAGATCGGCCTTGGAGTAACCCGTGATAAGAAAAGCTACCACCCTCGTCTGAAAAAAGGCCTTTCTGCGGCTATTTACAGCTTACGAGATCTAAATCTCTTTTTCTTGGGAGCGGGTACGTTACGCAATAGACATTCGATCTTTTACGCTGGGGTGGTTTGTAGTTTTTGGTTATCAATCAAGTGGCCAAGTGGGCGGAAAGACCTTTTTAAAGAAAGTTTTACAGGCGTTCCTTCCCTCCGCCCATTCCAAGCCTCTTCCTCGCTCTGCCAGTACTAACGCGCTCTGTTTACCGCCTGAACGCCTGGAACAGGCTACGTTACTGTTTATACCTCCCTTTATAGTGAATAATCCTCCCCTAATAGTGAATAATAAACTTTAAGGAAACTACAAAATTCGGCTAAAGACATAAGTGTTCTGAAAATGGCATCTGACTGTTAGGCAAATATAAAAGGGAACTAAAACCAACCAATCGGTTCCCTCCTTAAAGCAAACTCTAATGAAACTACCTGTTTCGTTGACTTAAAAATATTTTTTTACGTGTTTGTAGGAATTTGATGCAAACAAAGATGGCCACACTGTTGAGTATCATGAGCTTAACCCACCTATAATCGCTCGTTACGTTCGTGTCGAACCAAAAAAATCGAAGAAAGCGCGGATCATAATGAGGATGGAGCTATATGGCTGTGAAGGTACCAAGTGTAAAGAAGTTTCCCTTTAACCTAGAGAATGCCATATGCCCCCTCCCTTCCAGTGTAAGACTTGGTTTACCACCCCTTGCAACTTTTGGAACTTTTTGTCCCTGTACTTTTCTGATCAAGGTGATATCTCAAAACGGTCAATACTCTGAGAGCTGCAATTTAAGTATAGATTAGTGGTATACCCTAAATGTAGGAGGAAAACGAAAATTTCCAACTTTTTTTTGTTTTTGTTTTTGTTTTTTTTTTGTTTTGTTTTTTTATAATTTGTACTTTGAACACTTCTCAGTCTTCTCAGTGACCTCCTCCGTACCTGTTTGTCTCATTCATTTAATCTCAAAAAAGTACCTTTAAAATGATACATTGTATGTGGTCTAATGGTTCATCGTTCCCATTTGAGGAAAAATTTTGGCATTTCCCTCGGACAGTGAAGGGTGAATAAAATTCAAGTGAAATCCAAATCGTAGCTAAAAATGATAAGTTACCTGGTTATTTGAAGTTATAACCCAACGATTAATTCTTGTGCGATTTTATTGGCTATCTTGGATCACGTGATGCAAATCAGAGGACGGGTATCAGGCAATATACCCCGGCCGCTTAAGCATGTTAATGCATGGCTAATACTTGGGTTAAGATCTCCCGCGAAGTTAAAACTAAGCTTCTGTAACAGCAATGATGTTTGGACTCCCAGAGTTAACAGAAATTCAAAACACAAGCGTTGTAGTAGCCCTTAAGAGGCTTGAGGCGTACATTTTCTGGTCACCTGTTTAATGACGTCATAATCGTGCTCAGAAACACTTTTCATATGGGCCAAGAATGGTTTTTTGTCACTAGTAACTAAATGTGTTTTCTTGTTTGGTTTTCAGTTAGACACAATATCTGCCTTGAATGGGGTAACACCTGATTATTTAAAACGTTATTAAGATGTTTCATAGGTCCCGTGACCTATTTTGTTTAATGATCATTTGATTACAAATTATGGGCAGATTCAGTTACAGGATAACCACACAGTCATAAAAACGTTGCTTCTTGTGGGCAGTATACGCCATCTCGGCTGCCCATTTTAATGAAACATCATAGGAGGTCACGAGATCTATGGTTTGAAGACCTAAAGCCAGAAACACTTTAAAAATTTCAAGTTCTATATCACTGCCAAGTTAAGTACTCAAGCTAACTTTATCTTAAAACCAACTGTACAAAAATTGACCTCAATCGTCAACCCCAATAGGCGTACATTATGAAAATCAGGCAAGGTGGAATATTTTGTTTTAGAACGTTTTTGGTTGACGCTGATTGTAAATTTTCGTCGTCGTCGTGGTCTTTTTCGTCGGCGTCGTCATCATCATCAGCATCAAATTATTATCGTTATTGATATTATCGTTATTAACATCATCATTATAATAAAGTTTTGATATAACGCGCGCTCTGATTGGTTAAAAAAGAGTGCTTTATGAGAGCTTAATATCACTTGTGTTTTCAGAAGTTGCTGAAATTGCCCAAGTCACACAGCGACGAGGGAAATTTTAGCAACTTCTCAAAACACAAGTGATATTAATTTTAATCCGGGTTAATTTTGCGAGGACTCATCCCAGTTACGTGTTAATAACATAAAGGCAAAATTTTCTTAACACTGCTGAGTCACGTCAAAAAACAGAAGGCCAAGCGAAGTTAGCCGGACAGATGAGGAAATAGTTCTTAGAATGTGGAAAAACAAACGACAGCCGAAGGAAGAGTAACAAGTTAAAATAGTTGTCCCTACCAAGTCATGTCTCGTTTCTTCGCGTTTCCCACGAAATACAGCACTTTTAAAATCACAGTAATGATAATGCACGCTTCCCACCCCCCCCCCCCCCAAAATTCCCTGCAAAAGAAAAAATTTCTTTACAACGAACGCGAAATGCAGCAAACCGTCATCTGTCCCTCCACTGAAAACATCTTCATCACCATTTTATATCCCACAATGCTGATCGATGTTGTATTTTTAAAGTAAACCGCTGTTTAACAGCATTGTTTTCGATGGCCCGCAATACCTTTTCTCGAAGAGCCAGCTTGTACAATAAGAAGCAGCATTCGCGTGGCTTTCACGGTAAAATTTGGAGACTTTTTGGAGAAAACGTTGTCCTGAGGATCTCCTTCAAGTTTATCTTTATTGTACATGAAACGGTATTCCTCTAGAGTTGTAGGGTGAGGCTCACAACTTTCTTTCTTTTTTTTTAACTATTTACTAAATTGAAGTAATATTATTTTATTTTATTTATTATTATTATTATTATTATTATTATTATTATTATTACTTTTTTATTTTTATTTATTTTTTTTTTTTTTATTTAAGGATTTGTGCAAAGCAGTACCGGTGGAGAAACAATAGGACATAAGTCCCCTACTAGGTTTAAGCACCAGCCCAACCCTCTCCTAAAATATTAACTTAAAAATATAAACAGACTAAATACGCTGCTTAACAAGTGCGCGCAGCAAGGGTATTTACCCGGCGACATTTAGGACAAATCATTTCAAAGGTACGAAAGTTGTCGCCATCAAAAACGTTGAAAAGTCTCTTGAAATAAAACCACTCAAGTTCACGCTTAAAAGAGTCAATAGACTCAGCCTGCCTAGCATCATTAGGTATATTGTTCCATATATTGTTGCTATCCTATTAAAAAAGAAGTCCCTAAAAGTTGATGTACGATCATCATCAATCTTTAAGTTCAGCCCTGAGCACGCTTGACGTGTCTGACTCGTAACAAAGGAAAAATAGTAATTAAATGAACGAGTTAGATCAACATGACCGTGAAGACATTTAAAAAGAAAACCAGGTCGAGATATTCAAGCCAGTAATTAAGCGGCAATAACTTCAGTTTGATTAAGCGATCCTTATAAGATGGGTTACTACCATTTTTCAGTATAAAGCGTGTAGCTCTTCTTCACACATTTCAGGACAAAAGCACATCATAAAACCGATCAGTTATTGTATGTCCGAAAGCAGGTCAGACTGTCCGAGAATTAGTTTCACATATCGTTCAAGATCATTATTTTTAAAATATATCGGGGTCTACTTTAACAATTGAGTGATATAACAATTAAACCACAATAAGCTTAGGGCTTAACACCAAAGCTTAGAGTTTCAAAAAGAGAAATCAATCGATGAACAGCACGAAGAAGTCGGAAGAAACACAAAGTGTCCGAGAATAGGTACGAATACCCCAACACTCGTTCGCTCGCAAGAAAAACAAGAAACAATTAAACTAATTTTTAATTTCCGTCCAAAAGGAGTGTAGATGATTAGTTACGGATATCAAAAGGCCCTGAATAGTAAGAACACCGAATTGTCTTTATTTTATCAAGTTTATCTAAACTTTTTGTCTGGTGTACAATATTCACACCACAACAATAATTAACAAATAAAAAAGACTTAACAGTACTTTGCTCTGTTATGATGCACGCAAGGAAGTGACGAGAGCACGAAAGAAGAAGGCGAGTGCTTCTAACTACTTCTTTTGTACTCTCGTCACTTCCTTGCGTGCCTCATAACAGAGCAAAAGCACGGTTAAGGCTTTTGTATTTGACATATAACAAAAGATTTCTTAATTTCCTCACGCATTCGGCTAAACTTTTCGGTAAACTTTATTTTCCAAATCCTACGAGTGGCATCAGCCATGCATCTGTAGTCTCCTAAGGTACGCTAAAACAGACCACAACAGGCCACAACAGCCTTGGATGGTCAGAGTCCCGTAAACGCATGACCCGCTCTATTGAGAACAGATGTCTTAAAGTTATTTCTCCGAAATCTAGTCCTAGTAACTGTGATCTCCGACTTTTATCAATCAATATTTTTTTAAACAAGAGAACGTGTTCTCTTTGATTATTACTCCTTTGAATAAAATTTAAATGAAGGTAATGCCGACACCGATAAAAGATCATAAGTTTCCTTGTTTGTTGTCTTCAATGTTGTTATTATTGTTATTTTTTAATGGTATTCTGCTAAATTGTGGAATTTAGCTCAGGGACTTGCTCAGGGACCTTGTCATATATAAAGAGGTGGACGTACGCACTTACGTTTGGTCGTACGGTGACCCAAACCAAATTTCCTCGCACATGTGGGTAACCATATTTTCTTGCCCATGGTGCTCAGCGCGCGCCCGACCTCCGCTAATATGTGCACTCTGTCTCTCCTTTTAAAGTTGGCAAAAGGTTAAACGGTCATACATTGAATTACCTTTGCAGAAAAACCATGTGATTCAAATCCGTGCTTAAATGGAGGAAACTGCACAAACGAACCAGCAGGGAACTACAGTTGCCAGTGTGCGAATGGTTGGATTGGGGACATTTGTCAAGGTAAGAACCTTTCGTGTACCTCGCCGCATCACTTCACTCCACCTATGGAACTCAAGTAAAATGGAACTGAGCTTTAGGGCATGTTACCTGGTCACTGAAAGATAAATTAGCCGAGGTTGTACACGTTACTGCGTCGTTATCACTATCACCGTCACTGACTCTCTCATGGTGTTTGGTATTGTCTGTATTAATGTCTCCATGAATGTCACTGTAACTGACATTGCTATTATCAGTGTGTTCGTGGTCGCAGTTTTCACTTTCAGTTCTAGTACCACTGTCATTGCCACTGTTACTATTAGTGTCATTAGTGTCATTGTGATCCTTAGTGTCGCTCTCACCGTTATAGTTTCCTGATCATTGGTACAGTTACCGTCAATTTTTTTAATTTTTTGGCTTTTTCATTTTCATTGTCATTTTTCGTGTCACAGGTATCGTTACTGTCATTATTCGTATTGCATTATTTTGGCAGGGCTTCCATCTTGCAAACTGTAGGTATAAATCATAGTTTTACTTGGATTGCTAAAACTAATATTTGCTGTTAATGGAAGACTTCTTCTTCTTCTCTCCTGTAAAAGCTGAAATAAATCCATGTGATTCAAGACCTTGCTTAAATGGAGGAAACTGCACAAGCGAAGCAGGTGGAAACTACAGATGCCATTGTGTGATTGGTGGGCTGGGAGACCAATGTCAGTGTAAGAACCTGTTGTTCTATCTTTAGTTTGCTTCACTTCACTTACTACTATCTCAGCTCGCTTCACTTGACCGCTCTTTGCTCAATTTTACCATCCTTCACTTAAGCTATATCAATTTTCCTCACTATTCGTAGCTTTTCGTCGAACTGGCAACCGTACGTTGCTACACAAAACATCCTTCGCCTAGAATTCAGATGCTTACAATATTGAACGACCAAAACGACCACCAATGTGGCCCTGGTTCGATTCCCGGACTCGGCGTCATGAGTGGGCTGAGTTTGTTGGTTCTCTACTCTGCTCCGAAAGGTTTTTCTCCGGGTACTCCGGATTTTTCCTCTCTCTTCACGTGAAAGACATTTTAGAAATGTATCTGCTTGCAGTTTTCAGCTCGGTAGCTTGCTTTGTTTTGAAAATAGAGCAGTTTGAATTTTGGAGTTTTTCACAGTGCGTGTCATAAAGATGTTTGCTCACAAGGATGTCACTTACATGAAAACATCGATTCACCGTGTGTTTTGGGAGTTTTAAAAGCCAACATGGTAAGAGAAGCGTCTATGTGAATGTTTGAAAGCTCAACAGAAAGAACGAAGCCTTTGAGATAGCTAAAGTAAAAAACATATGTTTGAACTCGTTTCCGGCCGCCATCTTGGTGTCCCTTCGGGGACGCCAATATGACTTTTCCATACAAAGCACTATAATTTTGAGTGGTACATTTTGCCAAATAATTCGAGTATGGGATATCGCACGGCCTTGAGACTTTGGCATGTCTTTTATTTATTACTCTTCTATAATATCACAATTTCTTGCCTTTTTCTATTGAATGCTTGGGGGTTTTTTTATCTTTGTTTTTTACTTGCATGACTGAAAAAGGTCTATAACCAACCGATTAATGTTTGCACGGTTTAATTGGTCGCAAACATTATCCACCGATATAACAGCCACCGAAAGGGGTTTATTTACTAAATATACCTAAACTAACAAATATGGTCAATGAACGCGTCAGCAAACAGGGAAAGTTGAATAAAATTCTCCCTCTAAACCGGCAGTAATTGTCTCCCAGCGTAATTAAGGAGTTATAATTTCGAAACTGGAACTGAAATACAAATGGAGTTCAACTTTTCATTTCTGAGTGTCTTAAAACGACGAAGACCAGTACTGGTACAGTGTTTAAAAATTAATTGCAGCCCTGATAAAGTTTTCCGAAACGTTGATGTTTAGGTAATAGCAAAACGCTCTGAAACATATACCACAAGAGTTTTGAACTTCACTTAAGACTCCCTTAAGCGAAATGAAAAAACAAATGTATTCAATGCGTGTCGACGTCACTAGTCTGTAATTAATATGCTAATGACCAGCCTATTCAAAAGAAACTGAACAAACAACAACTTCAGCTTGGTTTCTGCAATATTCACTACTAAGAATCTTTCCGACAATCGACACTTTGAAAAAAAATTAAAGATAACACACGTTGAAAATGTTCTCTTATCTGCAGTCGATGTAACATATCAATCACCAGCTTCAAACTGTCAACACTTACAAATACGATATTTTGTAAAAATGAGAAGAATCACCTTTCTAGGTTTTGTCGTTGTTGTTGTTGTTGTTCTGTTCGTCCACGGGTCCACTTTTTTGTGCCACGCATCAGAGAAATTTATAGAAACCATTCTTGAAGCATAACCTCAGGGGCACCCAACGAGCCAAATCAACCAAAAGCTGTAGAAAGGCATTTTTAGCTACCTTGTGGTGTTTGAATTCTGTTTAAAGTGATGTTTTCATAAGCTAGAAGAAGTTCATCTGTTCGGATTTCCTAGCTGAAATTTTAATTGCCCGAAAATTTTAGGGAACAAAATCTTTCTTTGAGAAAATGCAAGCTGAAATGAACTTTCCACGAACTTTCTAGGGAACTATTTTCTTTTCGAAAATCGTAGCTGAAATTTTTGACCGCCAAAAACAGCAGTTACGACCTTTCCGAAAACCTCAGGGGCTATGATTTTCCAATTTCGAATCTTTTAGGCCACGTTTTAGTTACGAAAATTCGAGGACACTCTTTAATCGACGCCGAAAACTCAAGGCGAATTACCCTCCACCGAACAGATATCTACCGAAACTTGTCGTTGGGTGCCCCTGATAACCTGGATATTGCTCATGCTTATACCTCAGGTGTTTTGTTTCCGACCAGGTTTGGTGAGCTATGTCCAAGTTCATCAGAATAAAGTAAAATGGTGTCTTCATTTTGACCAAATTTGCACATGGTGCCGTTGTTTGGATGGACTACAAACTCGCTCCTTCGGCTCTTACATCCATGTAAAAGCGGTGAATGGATAGTTTTTACGAAACCACTAACCATATGAAAACATCAACCAAGGAATTCTCTTGTCCAGAGTACAAAATGGGTAAAACCGTGTAGATCGCAAGCACTTTCCAGAAAATATACCTCAAATTTTGCTCTTTAACCCTTGCGAGTTCACGGCGAACGCCATTTTAGAAAACGCATTTATCGTCTGGATTTATGATGTATTTGTTTAGCTGCATGGTAACTTATGCCATGAGTTTATATATTTCCTCCTCTCCAGTTGTTATCTTGAACAAGGGATTAGAAGATTCCGTCATTGTAGGGAATAATGCTGCACAGCTGGACAAGTCATATGGGTGGTTAGAAGGGGCCACGCAACTTGGTACCACTCAGTGGAAACTCTGCTGGCGAGCAAGTCAGGATGGCTGGGCTGCCTCAACGTTCCACTCCAAGTGTAATTACAAAGGATCAACTGTCACCATAATCAAGGTGCACCAGTACATATTTGGAGGCTATGCAAGTGTATCAT
Organism: Pachyseris speciosa; assembly: GCA_016490735.1. Lineage (NCBI taxonomy): Eukaryota > Metazoa > Cnidaria > Anthozoa > Scleractinia > Pachyseridae > Pachyseris > Pachyseris speciosa. The sequence goes on along the minus strand of JAEMWC010000216.1, from coordinate 48,113 downwards.
GGGGTGAGTGACTTAAGTTCCTGTATCTTTTATCGAAACACCTAAAAATATATTGATTTATGTTGCTTTATATTTTAATTTACCGATATATACAATTTAAAGACCTGCGGAAAGAAAAGGGAAAAAAGTTTTAGTTATCAGATAAAGCTTTGTGAACGATATATGAAATGAATCATATATGAACTGCGGAAATGAAATCAAATGGAGAATGATCCTCGCAGTTGTGAACGCAATTTATGCAATTGCGAAAAGAAGCCTGAAAAAAAAAATTCAGGACTTCAACGGGGTTCGAACCCGTGACCTCGCGATTACCGGTGCGATGCTCTAACCAACTGAGCTATGAAGCCACTGACGTTGGGAGCAGGTCAATTGTGGGTTCATATGTTCCCGTGAAAGAAATGAGTGTGAACGATATATGAAATGAATCATATATGAACTGCGGAAATGAAATCAAATGAAGAATGATCCTCGCAGTTGTGAACGCAATTTATGCAATTGCGAAAAGAAGCCTGAAAAAAAAATTCAGGACTTCAACGGGGTTCGAACCCGTGACCTCGCGATTACCGGTGCGATGCTCTAACCAACTGAGCTATGAAGCCACTGACGTTGGGAGCAGGTCAATTGTGGGTTCATATGTTCCCGTGAAAGAAATGAGTGTGAACGATATATGAAATGAATCATATATGAACTGCGGAAATGAAATCAAATGAAGAATGATCCTCGCAGTTGTGAACGCAATTTATGCAATTGCGAAAAGAATCCTGAAAAAAAATTCAGGACTTCAACGGGGTTCGAACCCGTGACCTCGCGATTACCGGTGCGATGCTCTAACCAACTGAGCTATGAAGCCACTGACGTTGGGAGCAGGTCAATTGTGGGTTCATATGTTCCCGTGAAAGAAATGAGTGTGAACGATATATGAAATGAATCATATACGAACTGCGGAAATGAAATCAAATCAACCCACAATTGACCTGCTCCCAACGTCAGTGGCTTCATAGCTCAGTTGGTTAGAGCATCGCACCGGTAATCGCGAGGTCACGGGTTCGAACCCCGTTGAAGTCCTGAATTTTTTTTCAGGCTTCTTTTCGCAATTGCATAAATTGCGTTCACAACTGCGAGGATCATTCTTCATTTGAGATAAAGCTTTACAGTCAATTATTAGAAGTCCTCTTTGCCATTTAAAGGACTTATATAGGGTCTTGAAAACTTCTCTGTGTATCTCTCTGAAAAAATAAATAAATAAATAAATAAATAAATAAATAAACATAAAAATTTCGTCTTATATATTTCATTTTTACATTTATCCGGAAATCATCGGGCAGAATGCAGGGGCACCCAACGAGCCAAATCAACCAAAAGCTGTAGAAAGGCATTTTTAAGTGCCTTATCGTGTCTAAAGTCTATTTGAAGCGATGTTTTCATAAGCTAGAAGAAGTTCATCTGTTCGGATTCCCTAGCTGAAATTTTAATTGCCCGAAAATGTTAGGGAACAAAATTTTCCGTAGAGAAAATGCAAGCTGAAATGAACATTCCACGAACTTTCTAGGGAACTATTTTCTTTCCGAAAATGCTAGCTGACGTTTTTGACTGCCAAAAACAGCAAATACGACCTTTCTGAAAACCTCAGGGGATATGATTTCCCAATTTCGAATCTTTTAGGCCACGTTTTAGTCACGAAAATCCGAGTGCACTCTTTAATCGACGCCGAAAGCGCAAGGCGAATTACCCTCCACCGAACAGATATCTACCGAAACTTGTCATTGGGTGCCCCTGAGAATGGCCGGACATTTATGCATAACAACTAGTAGTAATCGTAGATTAGTGGTAGGCTTGGTATGTTAACCATAAAACCACCATATGGAGGGCCATGTGGTCCATGATGATCTTTGAACACTAAAAGCACATTTACAGCATCTTGGAAAGCCTGAAAAATATCAACTTTGACCAACACAATATTAAAAAATGGTTTCTGAAAATAGTTGTAGCAGCAACAAACAAATTATTGTACAAATCGGCAATTGTTTGAGCTTCATCCAGACAGTAATCTCCACAAATTCCTTTAGCTCCTCAGGGGCTTGTTCCGATTCAACATGGTATGTTCCTTCGGATCTTCACTTCACTTATTTATTTTGAAGTTACCTCGTTCAAATGAATGATATTATATACATCTCGGTCAGCGGATTCCTAGAGAATCGTAAATAACAATAATTTGCGGAACTTAGCGTCGTCCGCAATTTCTACAACATTCTACAACAGTCTCTAATTGTGCGTGGCACAAAACTGAATTTGAATGTGTTAGTGCGAGCGTAAATTGTGGAGTAATATCTATTGTGCATATGTCTTGTCTTTCTGGCCGGCTTTGATTATTCATCCAGGGGTAGGATTGCGTTGTTATCTAAACCCTTTTTGAGAAGACAGAGTCTGTCTATTTCCCCTCCTGATCTTAAGTGACTTGTGTTACGAAGCGCGCAGCACGCCTCTGTATCTTTTCGATCTCGTTTGATAGGTTATCCGTATACGGATCCCATGCTTGGCTCGCATACTCGAGTAAGGGTCTTATTAGGCCAAGGTAGGCTGCCTCTTTTACTCTTCTGTCGCATGTTGAAAGGTTCCGTCTAAGGAGTCCGAGTAGTTTGTTGGCACGGCCTGTTATATCTGCTACATGGCGCTGGGTTCCATCTAAGGTCATCTGATACCGTTACTCCGAGATATTTCGTGTATTGGGCAGATTCCAGATTCGTGTGTTCTATAGTGTATTGATAAGTGATCTTGTGGGTGGTTTTACAAGTTATGCGCATTATCTTGCACTTGCTTGGCTCAAAGCACATGTACCATTTCTTGGCCCAAGATGTTAGATGGCAGTGACGAAATGGCCGATCCGTGGCGTAACAAAGTGTACAAAATATTTCTTAGACATTTGTTTATCCTGATATAACAAAATTTCAGTCGAGGTCATTTCTTGAGAGGTGACAGATCATCCACTTCAATCGACACTCCTCGCCACAAAGAACCCCAATTTGATAGTGTTCAACAACTCGATCAAACACGTCTTGTTTTCGAAAGATTTCGTCGATTTAATTCCTCTTTTACTTGATTAATTGTCCACTCAT
>JAEMWC010000216.1:20000-40000 GCA_016490735.1 Pachyseris speciosa | reverse complement strand
GGCAACAGTAGCACACTCCGACGAAACATCTGGATGCCACTGGTAACCTTGGTGATAGTTGATCAGTTATAATGAAAATCAAAACAAGAATTGTTATAGGCAACAGTAGCACACTCCGACGAAACATCTGGATGCCACTGGTAACCTTGGTGATAGTTGATCAGTTATAATGAAAATCAAAACAAGAATTGTTATAGGCAACAGTAGCACACTCCGACGAAACATCTGGATGCCACTGGTAACCGTGGTGATAGTTCATCAGTTATAATTAAAATGAAAACAAGAATTGTTAAAGGCAACAGTATCACACTCCGACAAAACATCTGGATGCCACTGGTAACCTTGGTGATACTTGAACAGTTATAATGAAAATGAAAACAAGAATTGTTATAGGCAACAGTAGCACACTCCGACGAAACATCTGGATGCCACTGGTAACCTTGGTGATTCTTGAGCAGTTAAAATGAAAATAAAAAAAAGAGGTTTTAAAGGCAACAGTAGCACACTCCGACGAAACATCTGGATGCCACTTGTAACCTTGGTGATAGTTACCGGTAATCAGTTATAATGAGAATCAAAACAAGAATTGTTATAGGCAACAGTAGCACACTCCGACGAAACATCTGGATGCCACTGGTAACCTTGGTGATAGTTGATCAGTTATAATGAAAATCAAAACAAGAATTGTTATAGGCAACAGTAGCACACTCCGACGAAACATCTGGATGCCACTGGTAACCGTGGTGATAGTTGATCAGTTATAATTAAAATGAAAACAAGAATTGTTATAGGCAACAGTAGCACACTCCGACGAAACATCTGGATGCCACTGGTAACCTTGGTGATAGTTGATCAGTTATAAAGAAAATCAAAACAAGAATTGTTATAGGCAACAGTAGCACACTCCGACGAAACATCTGGATGCCACTGGTAACCTTGGTGATAGTTGATCAGTTATAATGAAAATCAAAACAAGAATTGTTATAGGCAACAGTAGCACACTCCGACGAAACATCTGGATGCCACTGGTAACCGTGGTGATAGTTCATCAGTTATAATTAAAATGAAAACAAGAATTGTTAAAGGCAACAGTATCACACTCCGACAAAACATCTGGATGCCACTGGTAACCTTGGTGATACTTGAACAGTTATAATGAAAATGAAAACAAGAATTGTTATAGGCAACAGTAGCACACTCCGACGAAACATCTGGATGCCACTGGTAACCTTGGTGATTCTTGAGCAGTTAAAATGAAAATAAAAAAAAGAGGTTTTAAAGGCAACAGTAGCACACTCCGACGAAACATCTGGATGCCACTTGTAACCTTGGTGATAGTTAATCAGTTATAATGAGAATCAAAACAAGAATCGTTATAGGCAACAGTAGCACACTCCGACGAAACATCGGGATGCCACTGGTAACCTTGGTGATAGTTGATCAGTTATAATGAAAATCAAAACAAGAATTGTTATAGGCAACAGTAGCACACTCCGACGAAACATCTGGATGCCACTTGTAACCGTGGTGATAGTTGATCAGTTATTATTAAAATGAAAACAAGAATTGTTATAGGCAACAGTAGCACACTCCGACGAAACATCTGGATGCCACTGGTAACCTTGGTGATACTTGAACAGTTATAATGAAAATGAAAACAAGAATTGTTATAGGCAACAGTAGCACACTCCGACGAAACATCTGGATGCCACTGGTAACCTTGGTGATTCTTGAGCAGTTAAAATGAAAATAAAAAAAAGAGGTTTTAAAGGCAACAGTAGCACACTCCGACGAAACATCTGGATGCCACTTGTAACCTTGGTGATAGTTAATCAGTTATAATGAGAATCAAAACAAGAATTGTTATAGGCAACAGTAGCACACTCCGACGAAACATCTGGATGCCACTGGTAACCTTGGTGATAGTTGATCAGTTATAATGAAAATCAAAACAAGAATTGTTATAGGCAACAGTAGCACACTCCGACGAAACATCTGGATGCCACTGGTAACCGTGGTGATAGTTGATCAGTTATAATTAAAATGAAAACAAGAATTGTTATAGGCAACAGTAGCACACTCCGACGAAACATCTGGATGCCACTGGTAACCTTGGTGATAGTTGATCAGTTATAATGAAAATGAAAACAAGAATTGTTAAAGACACTTAACAGTAGCACACTCCGACGAAACATCTGGATGCCACTGGTAACATCGGTGATAGTTGATCAGTTATAATGAAAATGAAAACAAGAATAATATTGTTAAAGGCAATAGAAGCACACTCCGACGAAACATCTGGATGCCACTGGTAACCTTGGTGATAGTTGATCAGTTATAATGAAAATGAAAACAAGAATTGTTAAAGGCAACAGTATCACACTCCGACAAAACATCTGGATGCCACTGGTAACCTTGGTGATACTTGAACAGTTATAATGAAAATGAAAACAAGAATTGTTATAGGCAACAGTAGCACACTCCGACGAAACATCTGGATGCCACTGGTAACCTTGGTGATTCTTGAGCAGTTAAAATGAAAATAAAAAAAAGAGGTTTTAAAGGCAACAGTAGCACACTCCGACGAAACATCTGGATGCCACTTGTAACCTTGGTGATAGTTAATCAGTTATAATGAGAATCAAAACAAGAATCGTTATAGGCAACAGTAGCACACTCTGACGAAACATCGGGATGCCACTGGTAACCTTGGTGATAGTTGATCAGTTATAATGAAAATCAAAACAAGAATTGTTATAGGCAACAGTAGCACACTCCGACGAAACATCTGGATGCCACTTGTAACCGTGGTGATAGTTGATCAGTTATTATTAAAATGAAAACAAGAATTGTTATAGGCAACAGTAGCACACTCCGACGAAACATCTGGATGCCACTGGTAACCTTGGTGATACTTGAACAGTTATAATGAAAATGAAAACAAGAATTGTTATAGGCAACAGTAGCACACTCCGACGAAACATCTGGATGCCACTGGTAACCTTGGTGATTCTTGAGCAGTTAAAATGAAAATAAAAAAAAGAGGTTTTAAAGGCAACAGTAGCACACTCCGACGAAACATCTGGATGCCACTTGTAACCTTGGTGATAGTTAATCAGTTATAATGAGAATCAAAACAAGAATTGTTATAGGCAACAGTAGCACACTCCGACGAAACATCTGGATGCCACTGGTAACCTTGGTGATAGTTGATCAGTTATAATGAAAATCAAAACAAGAATTGTTATAGGCAACAGTAGCACACTCCGACGAAACATCTGGATGCCACTGGTAACCGTGGTGATAGTTGATCAGTTATAATTAAAATGAAAACAAGAATTGTTATAGGCAACAGTAGCACACTCCGACGAAACATCTGGATGCCACTGGTAACCTTGGTGATAGTTGATCAGTTATAATGAAAATGAAAACAAGAATTGTTAAAGACACTTAACAGTAGCACACTCCGACGAAACATCTGGATGCCACTGGTAACATCGGTGATAGTTGATCAGTTATAATGAAAATGAAAACAAGAATAATATTGTTAAAGGCAATAGAAGCACACTCCGACGAAACATCTGGATGCCACTGGTAACCTTGGTGATAGTTGATCAGTTATAATGAAAATGAAAACAAGAATTGTTAAAGGGAACAGTAGCACACTCCGACGAAACATCTGGATGCCACTGGTAACTTTGGTGATACTTGGTGATACAGTTAAAATGAAAACAAGAATTGCTGAAGGCAACAGCAGCACACTCTGACAATACATCTGGATGTTACTGGTAACCTTGGTCATCCCTGAGCAATTTATTTTGTATATTTTTGTTATTTTATGCTATTTGAGACTAGATGAAAAGATTGGAAAAGATGCAAATGGTTTACATCTTTTCCAATCTGTTGATCTAGTCTCAAATAGCATAAAATCAAAAAACATACAAAATATATTTCTCAGGAAAAAATGCCATCTTCTCAATGGGGAGTGCATGCCCCACAGTATCTTCTACATTTCCCAAGATATTCATTTTTGTGGGACCTAAAAAAAAAATGGACATTTGTCATAAATGAGCTGCTGACTGCACTGACACCAACCTGCAACAATACATGTAAGCCATTGATTTCCACTTACGAAACATCCCCAGAGGATTTTTTTAATGTTTAGTCTTAACCATTTTACATACCTGAAATTGAGCTAACATGGATATTGTGTTTTCCAATTTCTGTTTGTTGTCCAGTCTTCTTTTGCACCATCAGATGGTCCCATTGAAGGACTCTGAACCATAACTTCTCTGTGCCCAGTTAGCCTCCTGCAGGGAATTAATCTTGTAGGCAACAAAGCCAAAGAGTCAAGAAGCTGCTCAGTATTTTGTCTTTCCATATGTGACATTGCAAAGAGTTGAATACTGCTCAACTCCTCCTCCAACAAAAATTCAAGATCATCATGTATCCCGGTTGATCTGTAGGAAAGGAGAGGGAGTGGAGAACTGTGATGCTTATAGAGATATAATTAATGCCTAAGGTGGGGAAATTTGATCCAGTTTTACCAAATTTCAGGCCCTAGTGTGAGATTTTGACCAAAATTTATTTTGAAAAGTCAAATGTCCTAATATGTCCGAGTTACCCCCATCTTGATAAGTAGCAACCTACAATTTTATCCTGTTCTAGGAATCCCTCTTATCCCCTCAATAAGGCCTAAGACATGAAAATAACTTGTTTTACCAAATGTGCGCATAATTTATGAGTGACATTATGCCGATTTCGTAAAGGGAACGGGAATTACCTTTCGTTGACGGGGTCTGTTGTAGTATTTTGGTCCTCAGATAGTGAGTATTTACTCCTCTGTCGCGAAATCTGTTCCTTGGGATTTATTTTTTCGTGCTACAAGAACTATTTCGCGCCACTCGCAATGGAAAGCCGCTGATCAGTTTTTCCGAGTGCAAGGTTCGCAGAAAAAAAAATTGAGAATTTCTCTAAGCTTACCTTTTTGGGGCAGCTACTTGGCAGGGTTAGTAATAAGCAGCGAATGTCTTCATCCATTTCTTGTGAAACAACCGATGATGACCCTGACATTTGCAAACGGCGATTCGTTTGAGTCTTCATCACAGGATTCGAACTACTCGCGGCCGTGCGAGTGCTCATTTATACGACGGCTTAAGCTTCGCAAAGTACGCTAATGACAAGGCTGTTTAAAAAGCATCTTAGCTGCTCAAAGATCTCCTCTTGATATAATTGCCAATCTCGTGCACGGAGAAAGGAATGCCGCATACAATCCAAACGTTCATCCTCTGAAGAAGCTTTTCCTTGATACGGTTCTCCATCTATCGTCTGTAAAGCTCTTCGCCTTGAATACTCGGACAATATCCTCCGGAAAGCGTGCTGGTAGGGAATATTCCTCGAGAAATATTCCTCGGAGCCATCGACACACTTCTACGTGGCTCGGTTTTCTCAAATGACTGCGGAAACGAGACAACGTGACTGAACGCACGTCAATCGTCAAGACTAAATTTGATACTGACATACTAATCCTATTTGATCCGTGTTCACTTCTCTTTGTTGACAGAAGTTTAATTAAGGAGTAAACCGCAATTTTAATTAGTTCGGAAATCAAGTACTTCCAGTTTAGGCCCACTTGCGTCTCCTCATGACAGATCCAGGAATTTTCTCGAGTGGGAAAAATATCGTGTCTTACGAAATAAAGTTGTCAGTATGAGAAGAAAAGCTGTACAGGACCACTTCAAGACACTTTGCAAGGAGAAATACGCAGATCAAAGCAAATTCTGGAACACAATTAGACCGTATATTAATTCACGTAAGAAAAAGAACAATAGTCGTATTGTTCTTAAGGAGAACGATCAGATAATGCGGGAGCCACGTGAAGTTGCAGAAACTTTGAACGATTTCTTTTCAAACATTGTCGGCACTGATAAAACAACTGAACGCATGAAGGATTTCACACATTTTCCACACGACTCCGCCAGTGGCCAGATCACTCTAAATTATACCATCCCTACTGAAGTGAAGGAAATCATGTGTAACATGAAAACAAATAAAGCCACTGGCTATGATCTTATTCCCGCGAGGGCAGTGAAAGATTCTGCTGAAGTGTTGTGTGAGCCGTACTGCACTCTCTTTAATTATATTCTGGACGTTGGAAAAATCCCTAAACAGTGGAAAAAGGGTGAAATAACTCCAGTGTATAAGAAAGATTGTAGCCTGTCCAAGGATTATTACAGACCTCTAACCATTCTTCCATCATTGTCAAAAGTCTTTGAAACGCTTGTCCATTCAAGAGTCAGTCCCCGGTTTAGAAATATTCTCCATAAGTTCGTGTTTGCTTATAGAAAGCATCACGGTTGTGATACGGCCCTGCTCAGTCTTACGCAGGAATGGCGAAAGGAGCTGGACGATCGGAAAATAATTGGCCTTGTTTCTATGGACTTGTCGAGGGCTTTCGACTCTCTACCACACGATCTCATTGTGAAGAAGTTCAAAGAATATGGTGCTGACGAGAGAACTGCTAACATCATTGAGGATTATTTCTCTGATCGCCAACAACGAGTGAAAATAGCTGGAGTATATTCGAGCTGGAATTATATTTCCAGAGGGATTGTCCTAGGGTCAATCCTCGGGCCTTTGATATTTAATATTTTCATCAACGATCTCCTGTTTATCGTGAAAAGATGCAAACTCTCTGGCTACGCAGACGACACGCAAATTTTCTTTGCTCATAATGACTACAGAGAAGTTCAGAGTGCTATTAACTGTGATCTGGAGCTTGTTGATAAATGGTATGATGAGAACGGTCTGAAACGCAACAATTCTAAGTATCAAGCCATTGTGATGGGAAAATCTGATGCCACACTTGATTTCAAGTCTGAAAATTCCAGTATCCCAGTGTCTAAAGAATTTGAGATGCTTAGCATAACGATAGATAACAAATTGAAGTTTGACAATCATGTTGCTAAAATATGTAGGAAAGTTTCACAGCAAATAGCTGTTCTTAAAAGAATGAAGAAAATACTTCCCTTCGAAACAAGGCGCGACTTATATTTAGCATTTATCCTTCCTCACTTCAATTATTGCAGTGAAACCTGGAATTTTTGTAGTAAAAGTGCTGCAGATAAATTGGAAAGGTTAAATGAGCGCGCGATTAGGTTTGTTTTCAGGGATAAGTATACGAGCTACCCGGAACTTCTCAACGCATTAGGCCTCTCATCTTTAAAACAACAAAGATTAATTAAAATTACATTGTCTATTTTTAATGCCGCCCACAATTCTTTAACGCCTGAAAGTATACAAGACCTAATAGTTCATAGGAAGAACGATGGTTACAATTTAAGAGGTGACTATATTCTCTTGCTACCCAAGCCAAAGTCTACTACATATGGCTTAAACTCAGTCCGCTATATTGGTCCGAAACTCTGGAACTCAATTCCTAACATGTTGAGAAATATAACGAATTTTAAGTCTTTTAAGAGATCCATTAGACAAGTTGACTTAGTGCAATTTTTGTAACTACGACGCTTTTTTAATATAATTTTAATTTTAGTATGTTCCATTTTAGCTTTTTAACTCTTAATTTTATTGTGTTTGTGGAATACCTGTAAATTAGCTGGCGTGCTTTCACAGACCCCTACTTCGGTCCCGTCTGTGAAAGCACGCCATTACTGTAGCTAAGTGTATTTTCACAATAAACTTTATTGGATTGCATTGTATTGTATTGGACGGCCGCCATTTTGAAAGCTATTGAGTTGGGGTAGCCCTGAGAACTAGTTTCCAAGTCCCTCACAGCCATGCGCATGCTTGGCGATGATGTCATTCGTGTTGGCCCCCGCAGATTGCTTGCAGATTGCTTGCAGATTGCAGGGGCAGCTCGGTTGTCTCAAAAAATCTCAATTCAGTCTGGATTAGAACTGCATTCTGCGAACGCAACGACCTACCGTGGCGGGCCACTCAAGCATGAACGCTCCTTAAAAGCGCTTCAATTAAAGAGAAAAGGGTCGAATTCGGCGAAGTGCACTCACTAAAATCGTCATTTTGAAATACTCATAGGCTACTTTCTTCAGACGAAACAGTGGATTTTTGTAGTATTAAGGGCTAATCTACGACGTTATGCAAAATTTAAGAAAATCAAACCAAAACAACCTGTAGACATTTTGCTTGAAAAAGTCTGCTTTTTTGGCATTTCTAGTATGGGTTTAACACACCATTGAAATTCAAGACAGAATTTTTTTTTTCGAAATGAGCAGCAAAGAACGGATTATCAAAGATACATGTCTCTCGCAAACATTGATAGTTTTTTCGTGTCAATTCGAACACAGAAAGTTGTAGACTTTTACACTTGAAAAACCGAGGTTTAAAATTCGCGCGCGTTCAGAGTCAAGTCTTTTGTCTTACCGTATAACAATGGTTACCATGAATAAACATTAAGCAGCAAAGCTCTATGGTAATAATTTTGCAAATCGAATTGCCCCGGCGCGCGGAATTGCGACGCTACAATCAAAGCTCTTGTAGTAGCCCTGTGGTGGACGACAACGCTTATCAACGCTTTGCCGGTGGATCGAAATGCACCAACAGCTAACAATCAGCTTTGACAAATGATTAATATTATTAACCCGCTGCTAAGTTCGCATGAAAACAAACTGAAAGTCCAAAGTATCCAAAAACATAATCTAAATGAGAAAACAGTTGCTACTTTTTCTCACTTGTCGCTTCCTTGGGCTCTCTACGCTCGCGCGAACGACTGTATTATCCCACAATCATTTCCTGTATACCGCATTTTTGTGGTATACAGGACGCGCATTTACCCTTATAATTCCTCGCTCGCATAAAGGTGGTTGATGAATTAACGTTAGTTGATACTTTAAAAGGACGAGTATTTTTTCTTTGTTGCGCGATCGCAACATGCTATTACCCTGTCCCTCTAATTGCAAATAATCAAAGAAGGACATTTTGTTATGTTCCTTTTCTGAACGAAATCAATCCAAACGTATGCATTAAATAATTAAACTAGCAAACCTTACATTTTTTGTTTCGTTTGAAGGTATTGCACGCAAATGTGTGATTTTTGTAAACAAAAGAGAACACAATAGCAGGCGGTGTCCATTGTTGGTACTGCTCGCCTACCCCATACTAACGAGCATTGCCGCGCATGCATAGCAACCAATCAAATACGTGTTTCTTGCGCGTCTATGAATAATAACGAGTAATATGACAGTCCTGGGAAGTTTATTGAACTGTATCTAAATGTCCCGAGAACAGTAGCCATTCTGCCCGATGGTTTTGAAACATGCGTATATCATTGGCCATACCAAATGGATAGGCGTGAAGGAGTTACGGTCAGTTACAGTTATTTGCAGTGATTCAAAGCTAGAAACCTCTAACTCCATAACCTCGAACCACTGAGTTTGTGGCAAGCAAACAAGCGAGCGTTATTTTTCTCTATTTTCTACTCGTTTTCAGCTTCCAGTGGCTCGCATTCAGATACCGGTTCCTTCCTGTTCTCACTGGTCAACAAGCCAGGCTGGAAGCCAATAAAACTGCCAACCTACGGAGAGCATGACCCTTCGTACACGAACACAATAAAGCACTCTTCAAATAAAGGGCCGTCATTTGGAGCCGGAGGGGACTTGGTCATCAGCAATGAAGCTGCATCCGGGGCAGACTCCTTTTCTAACCTTGGTTACAGTTACAGTCCACCGCCAGGAAGCCACTACGAAGCTCCCTTCTCTAAAACATTCCTGGCAGGAAGCTACTACTTTACACCAGACGAGATAGAAGTATTCTACGAATCAGATTAAAACAGATTGCCTCATCTAGTTTAGCTTTGAGGATATGAGTTAGAAACATTCGTAGTTAAAACATAACTTTCGGAGGGTTAGTTAAAGTCCTGAGACACAAAACGAAGTAGTTAGAAAATAACAGCCACTTTGGGGTAACAGGGAGTTCCTGGATAAAATAATCTACTTTCTTTTCTGTTTGGCATTACCGAGGAATAGAAAACTGATATTGTTCGTTTCCGACAGAAATACCTCGGATTTACATAAAAACAATCCAGAAGTTTCCAGAAAAGGGTGAAGGGAGACAAAAATTGAAACTGAAAACCTTCGTTCAAAAGAAAAGAAAATTATTTTTCAGCTCAGACGAAGATTCCTAAACTTAATACTCAAATAAAATGAAGAATGATCCTCCCAGTTGTGAACGCAATTTATGCAATTGCGGAAAGAAGCCAGAAAAAAAAAATTAGGACCTCAACGGGGTTTGAATCCGTGACCTCGCGATTACCGGTGCGATGCTCTAACCAACTGAGCTATGAAGCCACTGGCGTTGGGAGCAGGTCAATTGTGGGTTCAAACCCCGTTGAAGTCCTGAATTTTTTTCAGGCTTCTTTTCGCAATTGCATAAATTGCGATCACAACTGCGAGGATCATTCTTCATTTGATTTCATTTCCGCAGTTCATGTATGATTATTTCATATATCATTTACAAACTTAATACTTGTAAATGATATATGAAATGAGTCATATATTGAAATGAATCATATATTCTTCATTTGAAACTTAATACTGTTAAAAAAGCTTTTGGTAACTGCATTTACTCTGTACTAGAAGCCGTTTCCCAGGTTAAAGCGCCAAAATACTTGACTTTATGAATTGTTTTCCTTGCCATCGATTCGACCAAGAGAAAATAAAGGAGGCTGGAGAGTACATCCGTCATACACGCCTCATTTTGGGAGTATAATTCGTCTCAGGTTATTTTTAGATCACTTGCCAGCTTCGGAAATTTTATGTGGGTGGGTAATAGCCAATCACATACAGAGATGAAAATACACGTGCGTGGGCATCCTTTTTCGCGGAAGCTAAAAATAACCTGAGACGAATTACACCTGAAATAAGGCGTGTATGGCGGATGTACTCTCAAGCCTCCTATATTTTCTCTTGATTCGACTGAGTACTTTCGTGTACTATCGAAATAAGAGATTAAAGAAGTGGAGGAACGAAACAACGTCTCAGTTTTCTATTCTTATGGTTATCTAGGAATGCTTTTAAAGAAACTGGAAGAAAGTGGTTCATAGTTCATTGGTTACATTGCTATAATCTTATTAAAGAAGGGGGTATTTTCGAAGAAGGTAAATAGTTTTCGTGCGGGCGCGCGGCTAAAGCGTTTTACATTAAGTGTCGTAAAACCACAACCAAAGTAATTACTCTTGTCAATTACATTCAACAAGTGTTCAAAACGCAACGATAAAAACAAACTTGCATCGCCTTGTTTCTCGATCGATAAATCCTACGAAAATGCATGCAACCGGGACAAAGTGCAGGAAAACTTGGCTTTATTTCCGTCGATTTAAAGGCGAGTTTTCCTAATCTAGCAATGCAAAAATCCAAACAAAAGCAAATTACTTTTGACACTCAATTGAAAAGCGCTCTAGCCGGAACAGCTTCTAGTCAGCCGCACTAATACGAAACCTTCATTTAACTTAATTAAAGTAAGTCATGACAGCGCAATGACAACGGTGAATAACTTAATGACTCTAAATAAAGTGCGACTTTATTTAGATTTAATAAGTCATTCACCACGTTATTGCTTGTTTGAAGCTGGGTATCTTCGTATCATTTATTTACTACTTTTGGAACTAGGCATATCAGGTTATTCGTACTTTTAAGTATGAATAACTAAGATATACCCAGTTCCAAAAGTGGAGTTTTGAGAGTCGAACCTTTGATTTTTAGATAAAACAACAAACCGAACTTTTTTTGATCCAATTTTGAAGCCATATCATGATAATGGGTTAACAAATTCTGTTGTTATCTTCCATCGTATTACTTCATCGGAAGTCATTGGTCGACTTTATTTGGTATCGGGTTATCATATCAACTGCATGTAATATTGTTAAGGGAAAAAATAAAGGGAGAAAAATCACACACTGCTTGTTGTCTGCTTCTCATCATAACCCGCAAACCAACAAATATTTTGAGGAGCTGAAGGCGCATCCTCAGAGAAAAATATTAACTCCGGACATAAAGAGGGAGAAAAAAGCTACCGCCCATTCTCTCTTTTTTGTTTTTCTTTTTTTTTGTTTTGTTTTTTTTTCGTTTTCTTTTTCTTTTTTTTCACTTTCATTTTTCAAAGGTGAATTTTATTATATCTTCACTTTCTTGCCATTTCTAGAAGATGTTTGCATAAGTTTTGCACTCAATATCGGCAGACTGTGGTGAGAGTTGGTCCTTAAGGGGGCAATATACCTGAATGCTACGTTTTTGTCACTATTTTACCTTTTATCCTCATCATCTTCTCGAGATTTCATGCCATCCAAAAAACCCATCATAGGTTTGTAGCACATAGCCCCATAAATATCTCAGAAGTTTTGGGTGATTTTTAAAGTGTTTGTGAAGAAGAAGAGAGGGTTGGAGGGGAGAGTGAAGGAAAGGGTTAGAAAAATAAAGATTTTAAGGTGATTAAAAATTAAATTTGGAGGTTAGAAATTAATAGACGAACACCAAACAGTCCACCCTCAACCTGACATGCACCCGCGTTGTCGTGGACTGTCTGAGTGTTTGTGCGTGCCTTATTTTCCCTTGATAATGTTTTCATGAAATCACTTATTATTTCATTAATATCCAGGTATATTGCCCCTTAAAGGAGCAGTCTCATGGATTGTTAGTACAATTTTGGTAATCCAAGAGAACCTGAGTGTTTCTGAATGGAAAAAGGAAAAGAAATGCCATTTTTTCTTGAAAACGGCTATTTTAGCTCCGAAAACTATTCCTCTTAAGTCTTTTTTAGGTAAGCGCGCTTAGCCGAGATGCAAATGAATGATACATCAACTTGAATAAGTCGGGCCGACCGTTTCAAGTTCTTAGATGAAATTGGGTATAACTTATTGTGGCCTTGTTTTTTCTTTAAATTTTATTTGATTTCATCTCACTAGTGACCCAGGAGCAATTCATAAACGAAAACAGACGCGGAAATTAATTTAGTAAATTTAGAAATACGACATACGATGTTATAAATTAAGGTAAAGTGGGGTGGAAACAGAGAGTGGTATTCAAACCTCGTTATTCCGATTTTGAGTTCGTCTATTTGATCGGCAACCATTTGCTGCAAACACAGCTTGGAGTTCCAAATTGTTCTTTTTCTCGAAATAAAACTGTTTTCAAATCCAGAAATATTATAGCGGATGAAGATGTGCTGTATTCTCTTGAACCAAAATCCATTAAGGTATGCACATCAACCTTTCCAAGCACTGATTTTCCATGCCAATGTAAAATAGAAAAAGAACTATCGAAAAAAGAAGGCAGTTGTAAAGATTACACCCTTACCGACAATGAGGACTTACGTATTCCTGAACGATTCAAGCTGCAAGATTTAATTGGGAAGCGTTAAAAGGAACCTCTATTCTTACAACAAGTTGACGTAAAATTGCAGACACTAATTACTAGATTTCAAATTTTGAAATCCCTAGAAACAAAACGACTTTCTTTAACCTTTCTGACCTAGAAATTTTTGCATCTAAAGGGACAACCACACTCTTTTTGTAGTTTCTACCGCCCCCCGCAGCATACATTGATGAAATTCAAAGTCTACGAGAACAGATCGATCTTATTAATAGATTACATTCACCTGCAAACCAGCCCGGAGTTCACATTTTTGGGGACCTCAATTTTGGAAAGATAGACTGGATAACTCGCCTAAACACGGATGGGAACGAACTATCTAATTCTAATGGTTCTGCCCTAATTGACATCATGCATGATCACTACAGGGAACAGCTTATCCAATTACCGACTCGTGGAGACAACACCTTAGACCTCATTCTATCAAACCGACCAAGACTTATCAGTGATTGTTCATCACCTGCTAAACTCAGTGATCATGACGTAATTACCTGCACACTGAACTGTGCTCCTCCGATTAAGAGAAAGGCAGAAAGAAAAATCTACTTATATGGGAAAGGTGATTACGAATCCCTACGAAGTATTATGCGTACCTTTAAAGACAAATTCCTCAATTCATTCTCAGTTTCCAACCCTATAGAAGAGGACTGGCTACGCTTAAAGGATGCTATGCAACAAGCAATTGATAAAGCTGTACCGTCAAAAATACTTAGTGGGAGAGACAAACTTCCATGGCTAAACAATCAACTACGTCGTCTCATTGGCAGAAAGAACCGACTACATGCTAAGTACAAAAGAACCGGAAGTAAACGCCTCTTAAGCCTATGGAAGAAAACCAGACGGCAACTTACGCTAGCGTTATCCTCTGCTAAAAACAATTACATAAATAATATTATTGGAGACATCAAAGTAAATGCCAGCCCTTCTGGAAATATATTAGGTCACAGAGGAAAGACAATCAAGCTACGCCACCCTTAAAAAACGAATCTGGACACCTGGTAACAGAAGATCTTAAAATGCCTATTTCAAAAATCCCTGGACACGAGCTCCCTACCAGAGGACTGGCGCTCAGCTAATATTTGCCCCATTTACAAGAAAGGTGACAAATCTATTCCAATTAACTATCGACCGATATCACTTACATGTATTGTCTGTAACATATTATATGCTCAAACCTATCATCGCACTCGGAACTCAATGAATTATCATCTCAAGACAGCACGCTTTCCGAAGACATCACAGCTGTGTCACACATTTATGCACAGTCATCCACGACTGGACGAGCTCTATTGTTGCTGGCTTCCAGACCGATGTGTTCATATTAGACTTTACAAGGGCTTTCGACATCGTGCCTCATGAAAGACTGAAAGCGAAACTTTTCCATTTTGGTGTAAATGGAAACACACTTCGCTGGATTGATGCTTTCTTATGCTATCGCCGCCAACGTGTTCTGGTTAACGGTGCTAAGTCTGAATGGATTCCCGTAAGTTCAGGCGTCCCTCAAGAGACTGTGCTCGGCCCTATCCTTTTCAATGTCTTCATCAATGATATAGTGGATAATATTAACTCCGAGTTCCGATTATTTGCTGACGATTGTGTTTGTTATCGACAGATCCGCTCCCATGAAGACAATGTTGCTCTACAAAAAGATATTCATCATCTTGGAGATTGGGCCAGCGATGGAATATGAGATTTGAGCCATCTAAGTGTAAAATTATGCACATTTCAAGGAAAACATATCACAAGTCTCACTACTTATACTCCTTACAGGACACAGCCCTTGACTCTGTCACACATATGAAATACCTAGCTGTGACCATCACAAATGATCTACGATGGAACCGTCATGCTGCTAACATTACCTGCAAGGCTAACCAAATGCTTGGCCTACCAAGACGAAATTTATCTGCTTGTGATCCAGCAGTAAAAGAAGCAGCGTACATGAGTCTAGTCAGACCACTCATAGAATACGCCAGTAGTGCTTGGGATCCCCACACTAAACAGCTTATTGCTGAAGTCGAAAAGACTTAACTTAGAGCAGCACGTTTAGTCCTTTCTGATTGTAAAAGTTACGAGCCTGGCTCTATGTCGATGATGTTGAAAAAACTTGGCTGGCCACCTTTAAAGCTTCGCAGACAAATGGACAGAGTAATTCTCTTCAACAAAGGCTTAAATAATCTGGCCTCTCTTCCCTTCCTGGAATCACTCAAGAAACCCACCAGGAGATCAAGACACACACATTGTGAACACTACATCCCACTCTCAGCCCGTACAAATTTGTACAAATACAGTTTTTTACCTAAAACACTAACCAACTGGAACAACTTATCTCAATCTATTATTGACTTGTCAACTAACCCAGGAGCCTTTCAGTTCTCCATCGTATCATATTATTGTAATTAGTCAACCCTATCGTAAACCCTATCGTAATTAATGAACTCTATGACATCGTATCACATTATTGTAACTAGTTAACACTATCGTAATTAATTAACTCTACGACCGCTGACAGTGTGCAATTATATCTTTATGAGGTAGCACAATAAATGTGAAATGAAATGAGATGAGACATTTCGACGGTACATCCGTCATCGTCAGTGTGACAGTAAAGATAACAATAGTTCGTTACACAGTGTTGCGATAACAAGTGTTCGTTGTAACATTACGTTCGATAAAATTTAAAGATAAACGGTTAAACAGTGTGCGCGCGCACCTGACCTTAAACAGCTTGTCGAGGTGCCTATAAGGAAAGTGACAAATTGATGTGTTTGACCTGCTGATTCAGGTCAGGCCTCTCCCATTTTTTGCACATAGATTCCTTAAGCTTAACTTGAAATTTAGTAGCCGCAGAGTCTAAAACTTTGAAACAAGCTGGTGAGCAAGAGCTACGACAAGACTCTGAACTCTGCAAATGTTTAAAGACGTGTGAGGATCTGTCCAATGATAAGTGCTCTTGGACGCGCGTAGAAAAATTTCGGCTAGTTTCACAGAAAATTGATACATTGAAACAAAACGCGCGTACGGAGCCTATCAGGGAGTGGATCCGTTTACCTTTAAATTTTATCAAACGTAATGTTACAACAAACACTTGTTATCGTAACACTATGTAAAGAACTATTGTTATCTTTACTGTCATACTGACGATGACGGATGTACCGTCGAAACATGTCTGAAAGATTAAAGAAAGTCGTTTTGTTTCTAAGGATTTCAACAATTTTGCTGTTATCTCGACCTTTTATTTCAAATTTTGTTTTAAAACGTGGATAAACATTTAAGCGTGCAGAAAAAAATTAATATCATCATCAACAATTTTCGCTTCTAAATTTCCCTGAGGAGGCCAATTTGGACTTGATGACATAATGGTTGCCGTATTGTTTAACACAAAGAATTTTCTTCTTCATTTACTTCCTGACAATAGCCGCAACCATTACACGTCATCAAATCCAAAATGGCCGCGCCCGGGAAATTTGAAAACGAAAATAGTCGATAATGATATCGATTGTTTTGTACACTTAAATGTTATATCCACGTTTCAAAACAAAATTTGGAAGCTAGTATTTATTTCCAGCAATTTAGCGTGAATTTGTTGTAAGAGTTGAGGCCCTTTGACAGTTCTTCTGTTTTCCTGTTTACATGTGATGCCTTCAGAATTCTAACGGGTAAACAGTAGCGGAACAGTAGGGACACGACAAGGCTGCTCTTTTAATATTTTGTACACATCATTGATGTAAATGTGCCATCATGCTCACTGCCATGTAATGCTCCGTTTAACAACACACTGAAATGTGATGAAATTCGTGGCGACCCAAAGTACAAGAAGTCTCAAAATGTTAGTAGGGAGCTTAAGCAACGGCGACGTCGACGGCAACGAAAACGTCTTTTATTTCAAATTTTTTTGTAACTATATAGCTCTTTCACGATTATTTCAAATCTTTAACTTGAAAAATAAACAATGTTAGCCAATTGTCTGGTACTAAATTACTTTATGCACGAGGGCAAAGTCAGGGAAAAGAAGGAAAATTTGCCGCCATGAGCTCACGCTCTCGAGAAAACATAAAATTGGGTCATTTCGCGTTCTTGTTTTGAAGAGGACCATGGGCAAAGAAACGTACCAAAATGTAAAACGCACGCGCAGAGCGATTGTTTTTGCTCATTAAATCTGTTGTTTTGTGGTGTTCTCGTCGCCGTTGTCGTCCATTTTGCTTTACTTCCCCAACCGTAACATTAATTAAGAATGCGATCTCAAATATTTTAAAGATAAATTGGAACGATTACATAGTCTGACTTTTTTCCGTTACCGCCTTTTTTGGCGGCCATGTTTGTGCACCTTAGAAGCTCTCAAAAGGACACCAACCCCATAGCAGTTACAGTATAATTTTTCGCAGAGAACTCTCATACTTAGCCTATTTCGCGACATTTTTACTGACTGATCTATTTTTGGACTATCTTTTTCAGTGATAAAGGGCAAATGAACGAAAACAAAGGCCCTACACGTGCAGATTCATGTGATGTCATCGAGGTTCCAGTGGGAGTCTGATATTCGCGAGAAATTCAATCTAAAAATAAATGGATGATACATTTCAGTGTATGTTTTGTCAGGATTTGAATGAATTAATTGAATTTGTGAATTTCTATTTAGTGCATGACGTCAGGTCGTTATTCAATTGAAATTTCCGACTGAATGATTCATTGATGAAACGGTAACATCTTTAAAAACTATCACACATTAACTGTGGCAAAGATTTGTCTCGTAACAGATTGTAGAAAAGTAATAAATAAAGTCACTGTATCCAGAAAGTAATTGATAATATTATAAAGCAGTGGGAGCATGATGCTGTGACGAATTCATCTCGGCACACTTCGTAGGCATAAATTACCTCCTAAGGACCTCAAATTTCATTGAAACCTGCTTGCCTTTAACAATATTGTTGGCTTAATAGAAGTCATAATAACAGCTAAAAATATTATTAATATAGGCAAGTCTGTAATAATTCTAATTAAAAAATTAAGGAAGACAGAAACTCTGGATGGATCCTTTTTATCTGCATGTATAAATTATAAGGAACAAGAGGCTACAATTAGCCTAAACTCGGGCTTGCAAAAAACAGTATTGTATCCCTAACTTAGCGCTAAACAAAAGAATAGAGGGAAGTCTGTCTTCCTTACATCGGACGCACTGTGTTTAGCTTGTGTTGGAGTCTTTTTCTTTAGACCCCTATCAACATATATTCCTCTAAAATACAGCTCAACCATTGAGAACAATAATTAGAACACTTGTAAAAAATATTTCTTAAAGAACAAGAAAAAGAGAAACAGAAAAAATAAAGCCCGTGACATATACCACTAAAAGACATCGAACCCGGGTTAGCTGAGTCACAAGCAGGAACAATGACCTTTAAGCCACAGAGGTTTATCGTTATGCAAGGTGGTAAAAATAGTGTATTGATTCCAAAAAAAAAAAAAACCAAGCACACTTGTTTTCGCTTCGATGGATAATTGTATGAGAAAGGAAACGCTTATCGAACGATGTAGGATTTTTTCGCATAAACGTTAATGGAGTCTCGGTGAAATGTGAGTAGAAAATTAATTAGCAGAGTGAAACTGTTTACAAATACGTCAATCCAGGGTCATTTGAAACACAAGAAAGGAACGTTTTTGGACAGTTTCAAGTGACGCTAGTACATTTGTAAAAACTACTCGCTTATCATTCAAAAATTAAAGTCCAGAAATTGAGATATTGTGGGAAAATAGTAAATGAACTACCTGTCAAAGTCTCAGGGGTGTGTGATATCCCGTACTTGAGTTATTCAACAAAATGTACATCTCAATGGAGCGGACACGGGGAAGACGGCAGTCCATCTGGAGTTAAATTTTGGTCATGTTGAAAGCTTTCTTCTCGCTGTTGAACTTGCAAAAATTCGTATAGACATTTCCCTTAACATATTAGTTGTTCAGACTTCAAAGACACAAGGTGAATCGACGTTTTCCGATACGTGACAACAGGCATCACTCTTGCTGTTGATATGAGATTTACACTTCCGAATCACTCGGCCGTGAAAGGTCAAACTCCCTTTGTCTTTTGGCGCTACCCTCGCGTCGCGTCTCCTCGCAACTTCGCGCGAGCACGTGCCCCCACAATCCGTCGCCAAAATTAGAGACTACTCGCAGTCTACTGAAGCAGACACGAGGAAACACGGCAGTCCATCTGCCGTTAAGTTTACTCATGTTAAAAACTTTCTTCTCGCCGTTGAACTTCCAAACATTCGCATAGACACTTCTCTTAACACATTGTTTGTTCAGACTTCAAAAGACACGAGATGAATCGACATTTCCCCATATGACAACACGCATCACTGTTGTTAAAAATAGTTAGCGCTTGCGCAGAAACGCCGGAAGTGCCCTTTGTGGATGATACTCGACGACGAAAAAGAAGAACTGTCGGT
Organism: Pachyseris speciosa; assembly: GCA_016490735.1. Lineage (NCBI taxonomy): Eukaryota > Metazoa > Cnidaria > Anthozoa > Scleractinia > Pachyseridae > Pachyseris > Pachyseris speciosa. The sequence goes on along the minus strand of JAEMWC010000216.1, from coordinate 20,157 downwards.
AATCTTAGACCCGGGCGACGCGCGAGACGCGCGCAGCCCGAGTAATTAGAATTTTATGAATAAAGAAGTTGCACATTTGTTCTATTCGTTCAACCCTTATTTAATAATTAGTCACAATAGTTGGATGAATTCAAGATGTTAATTCGTATTCAATTTT
>JAEMWC010000216.1:0-15000 GCA_016490735.1 Pachyseris speciosa | reverse complement strand
AAAAAATTAATAATAATAAAATAATTATAAGAGTTCAACTTTAATATTAAGATGGCCACTGACCCCTGAACTGACAGAAGCCACCCATGAGGAACCAGGCTTCTTGTTCCATTTGCGACATCATTGGTTTCAAAAAGCAAAGGTATTTTTAATAATTATTGTAGTCCATGCATGAGGTTGAGACCTTTTAAACCATGCCCAAATCAGAATGATTGAATAATTTTGAGCAGAGTTGCACACAAGAAAGCAAGGAATTTCTGTCACCTACTCCTCCCCTCCACAACAGCTCTTTTTTCATTCTAATTATCGTCTTTCGCCCGCCCCACAAAAAATCGCCTAAATTAGAGACTACTTGCAGTCTAATACAGGTTTGACTATATATTCAACAAGAAAATGTTTCATAAAATACTTTAAACAGGTACTCACATGGGCTGCATCTGCATGCGAGAAGACTTTAATGGTGGATGATGAGCTGAGTTGTAATCAAAGCCTCCGATGAAGTCGACTGCAGCAAACAAGAATATTTGGTTAAACCCTTTCAATTTATTCTATCCAATGTACATCCTATACTGATGAACTACTGTACCGCAGATTTTTTGCTCATCAGACCTGGTATTACCATTCTGTTGATAACTAAGGCCTACTTCCCAGGTTATTAACTGTTATTCAATCAAAAGCCACATTAGCACCCGCGTCGCAAGTGGAGATTGGATACTCAGTGGCCTGGGAACTGGTACCGCTGACCCAAACCCAGGTTGGCAGAACACCCCATAAGCCTGCCCTACCCACAACCCAGCCATGAGCTCCGCCCGCCACACCAAGCCTCCAGACCAAGCACCTGTCACACTGAACTAGGAGTTCAGTGGAAGACAAAAAAAAAAATAAATGGGTACTTTAATAAAAGGGAGAGGAGGGAGGGGAAATACTCGAAAACACACAAGCCACAACGCCCTGTATGCGTACGCTGAGTAATGTAAAACTACAAGCACTTGCAAAAGTATGTGCATAAACTACAACAGAACCATCACTGACCCCTAGACTGTTTGAAAATGTCAGCCATAAGCCAAGAACATAAAAGAAAACACAAACAAGCCAGAAGGCTCTGCACGTAAGGCCACTAATGCCACGTAACACCACGCTAGGCCACACCAATAACTGAGCAAACTTGCTCCTAGTCGTTAACTAAGTTAAATTGCATTTCATTCCATTGGTTTGGTTTCAAAATAGTTGCCTCTTTTGGTGTATCAGACAAAGAAACAACTGTTCAAAACCGGCAATAAAGGGTCCATGGCAATTTTTTTTTTCTGCCACCTTTTCCTTGATCAAGAAGAAGCCCTTCCTCGGGTTCTAATTTTGAGCCTTAAATTCTGTAATTTAAAAGGAATACCAGTACCGGTAATTAAATCACTATTCTTTCAAGTTGAACTAGAGAAGATGCTTTGTGGCTATAAAATGATTGGTAGGAACATCCAGTGTAAATAAATTTATTTATATAATTGCTCTAAAGTTTTCCACAAACAACTGTTCCATGAAATCACCCATAATGTCAACTTAAGGCTTTACCAGGGGTAACATCATTGGATATGGTGCTTGAACACAGGCTGCTGTGTGTACACTGAGAGTTAAATGAGTAGTCAAAACTATGGAATTATAAGAAAAATAGGACTTACAGTGATCATCTTCTTCTGCAAAGGATCTCGCCACCCAGCAGCCTAACCAAAACCCTACAAACTAATAAAACAGGGACGAAGGCATGGTGTTAGTGATTTCAATTAATAAATCTTTGAGAGTGTGCATTCAAGAATTTCTAGGGTTTTAATAATTGTCCATGAAATTTGTAACTGCAAAAAGAGAGGCCTCTCAAGGGGTGGTCTGGTGTCATTTTGTCGCTCATTTACGAAATCTGTCTGTCACTTGTTTCGTTTGGGACAAAATGTCACTGTCACAAAGAAAACAAAGAGGAATGGAAAGTGAAATGTTCCTGTCGCAAACTGTCGCGCTTTTTCTGCCAGTTTCTGTCGGTTGTCTGTGTTTAGGAGGACAATTGTCGGCTGTTTTCGGAGCCACGTCGCTTGTCACTTCAACCCCTTAGAAGTCCTCAATAGATTGTACTTACAGCAAGAACACACTCGATCCCTGAAATGTAAAAGTAAAATCTTCATGCAGAATTACAATATGGTCATGGTATAGCAATTTGCAACAATGAATGCAAGATCTTGTTTATGCCTCAAAGTGTTAATGTCCGCTTGCACTTGGTCTAATGTTGTGTGCATTGAGAAAACAAACCTCATAAAATTTTGATTGATTCTTATCTAACATGACAGATTTTTCAAAATCCCTATCTGGTCAAAAGCAGAAGTGGGCCTGAGGGTTTATGGATTCACAGAGAAGAACTGCGAAGTTAATGTCAAGAAAGCCGACTGGACTACAGGCAGTGTGTTCATTAGACATGGGAGATCGGAGAATTCTCCGGCTACTGCGCAGAATTCTCCTGCTAAAGTTCGCTTGCTCGCTGAAAGAGCTTTGCCCTTTCATAATAATTCTCCAGCCTGTTACTTTACGCTACTCTCCTGTTCCTACAATTCTTAATGGAAACCCTGACTATAGGCCTAAGATGAGAACTACAAAACAAATCTTGGAAAAAAAAAACAACCAATCTTAACTGCTGACAAGTAAATAGAGGCATGAGGCCTATATGGTGATACCAATGAGTTAAAAATGCACTGACAGAAAACTTAATTTGAATCAATCAATGCATTCCTAACTAAGTTTCATTTCCCGTTGAGAAAAGAACTTTGCTTCAGTAAAATTAAAGATTCCTCAAAGCCCTCAAAACCTGCTATTTATCCAAAATTAATCAAACAAGGCTTGTTTTGTTATTCTAAAGTTTTCGGCAAAATTTGTCATAAGACCTCCTCAGAATACAGTGCACCTCATCAAGATATCTTAGGGAAGTGGGTGGGTGGGGTGAAAGAAAGATGGAACACAGGAGGGAAGGAGAGAGAAAAATTGAAGCTCTTCTCCGCAGCTTCAATCATTTTTCCGTAGGCGCTGTTGCCCAAGAGTTTAAACACGTCTGCCAACAGCGCCTTGCTTTTGTCCGTCTCCCCTGTTCGGTGGGCCTCAGTTACCGGCTCCACAAACCAGGTGAAGATCTTTTTCGGTTAGTAATTAATTGTTCGGTCAACTGCTGTGATTTCCACCCCGTGGTTGATGTACCATCGGAGGAGTGGGGCGTAAACCAACATTTTTTCAGCTGACAGGGCGCCCACCAACTTTCTCCCATCCCCACGGTTTCTGCCGGTGCGCTCCAGATACTCCAACATGTGATCTGGCGCAGCTTCCTGTGGCACCTGTTTGTTAATGAAGAAGGGACCCATCTCCTCGAACTTTGGGACCAACACCTCGGGGACTTTCAGATCAACTTCTGCTAAACCAAACCACTTGCCCTCCTGCAAGGTTTGAACAAACCTGGGGACCACTCTGGCCTTTTGCTCTTCAGAGATATGAATCAAAGTTTCCCTTCCGCAGGGCGTGTACTGAAGCATTGTTGACAAATACAATGCGTTGGCGTCGTAGCCCAGAATTTTTCCCCAAGGTCTGGGCTCGTCAACTTGATGGGACCTTATTTGCGTGACCCCGACTAATAATAATAATAATAATAATAATAATAATAATAATAATTATTATTATTATTATTATTATTATTATTATTATTATTACTATTATTGTGAATGATATATGAAATGAATCATTCTTCACTTGATTTCATTTCCGCAGTTCATAATGATTCATTTCATATATCATTCACACTCATTTCTTTCACGGGAACATATGAACCCATAATTGACCTGCTCCCAACGTCAGTGGCTTCATAGCTCAGTTGGTTAGAGCATCGCAGCGGTAATCGCGAGGTCACGGGTTCGAACCTCGTTGAAGTCCTGAATTTTTTTTTCAGGCTTCTTTTCGCAATTGCATAAATTGCGTTCACAACTGCAAGGATCATTCTTCACTTGATATTACTATTATTATTACTATTATTATTATTATTATTATTATTATTATTGTTATTATTATTATTAGTATTAGTATTAGTAGTAGTAGTAGTAGTAGTAGTAGTAGTAGTAGTAGTAGTAGTAGTAGTAGTAGTAGTAGTAGTAGTAGTAGTAGTAGTAGTATATGGAAACTACGACTTCACGGCCGAACAGCCATAAGCCTTCACCCAACTGTCATAGCTTGTTCCCCTGGCCCCAAATAATTGATTATGTCAAGGAAACGGAACTTCGACAAAAGCAGGAACATCACTTTATTCGCATCTTTGGCCACTCTCACTTTCTTCGTCGTTTCGGCGAGGTAATCTGCCAAATGCTCTTTCACCAGATTGAAGTCGTAGCGGCCAGAGTTGAAACCCAGCACGGGCACTTCGTCACACCACCCCGCAATCAGAATGTTTTGGGCTTTGGGAAGTAGGTTGAAAGTTTCGGGAAGGAAAACCATTCTGACTTCCTCCCTGATTCTTTTCCCCCGCCGTTCGATCTCTTCCAAAAACTTGCGGATCAGTTCCTTTGGGTCTCTGTCGCAAATGTGTGTTGGTTCGCGCTCAAGTCTGTCCCCGATTGAGAAACAGACTGGTCTGTGAACGTTTTGAGTGTGGAGTATGGATGTTGGGCCATTCCTCTTTGTTTTGTCACCATATGCCTCAAAGTCGAAGATGATCGCATGGGGGTAGGTTCTTGTGAAGACCGGGGGCAGAGCTTCTTGTGTTTGTTTGACACGGCATGACTAAGTTTCGACCACGTGAAACCCTGCCTCCTTAAGTTTTTGTGTTCGTTGGCATGTTGCTTGGAACAGCTCTTCTGGGAAGTTTCCGGCGTTTGTTATTTTGTTGCCGCGGTCGGGAAAACACCGTGGGCACCCATGCCAGTAACACCCATGGTATTGGAAAACTGTTTTGCCCTCGATGTGGAGTCCATCCACTGGGCGACCCAAAATCCACGGTTCTCCTCCATGCCCACATTTGGCGTGGTGAAAGTGGATGCCTCGTCGGCGGGCTTGTCGTTCCACCCTGCGGATTGCTTCGGGAGAGGCGGTTGATTTGTGGAACAAAGCCTTCTCAAACGCGGTTTGTGGTTTTTCAATTTTTTTCATTGGGGCATACCACTACAGTTTGTCCTCGAGAACAGGTTGCAATGTGGCGTTGCAGATGACATGCCTTCGAGGACCTTGTTTGGCAGTGTGGGAAAATGTAGTTTTGACGCAAACGTTCAATCTTCTTCACAACAAACGCGTGTCCTTCAAAGACACCAATTGTGAGGATGATTGTGAGTTTTGGGTTGGGGTTTCGAAGAAGTCGCCAATGTATTTCATCACCGTGTTTTTTCAGGTTCATAAACACGAATCCCCAAACAATCGAAAAAGGGCTTATCGTGGTTGAAATGTTGTTCGACTTTGTCAAGCTCATCAAGCGAAGTTTTTGGTCGTGTGGAACAGTTTCAAGTTGATAAAAACTCTTTGCCAATTCGCGTGCCTTTTTTGTGCATCGGTCAGGCCTGGCCTGTTGATGAACAGCAAGGCATCTCCGAAGGCAAAGGTTGTCTTGATAGGTGTCCAAACACACCATTGGGCCGTGGCGCCCGTGTGCCAATGTGCACAACCAGCCCGGAAAAAGCCCTGTTCCCATCAGTGTTTGCCGGGTGTATATAATCTTGACGAAAACATCAGAAGGGGCCTCTTAAACCCATTGTGTGTTCGGTCTTTCGAGTTGTTCTTGAGACAAACGCTCTTCCTCTTTTTTTCGCAGCCAGGTTTCAGCATCGGAACGACGTGAATCTTCTCGACGATTGTTATAATATAACATCAGAGAGCCATCATTGATGTTCCTCAGCCAATAGGAATATGAATGCCGAATGTAAAACGAGGTGTTGGCAACTGCGTTGACCTTGTTCATGAAGGTTAGCGTCTTGTCTGTATTAAGGTCATTGCTGACCCTCCATTTGGTGAATCGACGGCCACTTTCGATTTTCAAACCCTTCGCGTGCGGGGTCACCTAACAGTATTGCGAGCATTGTTTGGTAATTTGTTTGGGGGTCTGTTCTCGTTGGTGGGTTCAGAGGGTCGAAATCCGCCAGGAGGCTTTGTTGCGACGCGGCTGTCATGGCGGGGGTATATTTAGGGGAAAAATATTTTTGACGGGTCAGCACGGGCGACCGCTTTCTGCGAGGGGCGGCACTGGTGGTTGGTCTTCCATCGAACCTGCCCCATACCCCCTCTCTCCAAAAGGTTGATGGTTTGTCTTCCATCAATCTTACCCCACACTCCCCTTTCTCTAATAGGGAGCGCTTCAGATCCATTATACACTGTGGCGCTTTTCTTCAATTAAGCGACTGCCGCCGTTAAGTTTAGATTAATGGGGCCGACTTGGGGGTGAAAGGAAACCCCTTCTTCCTCAACTTCCTTGAGAAATGTTGTTACTCCATCAAGGGTTTCAAGTATTGCAACCGCCTGCTGAGGGGGTAACCCCCGCCTCCCACGTACCCTACAACAGTTCTCCCAACCCATCAATCTCTTCCATCCTCTTGCTCACCTTAAAACAGCCTCTCTCTAATACGGGTGGCGTTGATGCCTCTTGTTGGCGCCTTTTTTTCTTGTTTTTGATGCTTTGTTGCCGTTGTTACACTCGTCGCTTCGCTCCTCAGGAGCTGAGTAGTATAGCGTGGGTCGATTCAATACAACCGGAGCGCAGCACCCCGACGAGCGAAGCGAGAAGGGGTGGTGCGGATGTGGTGGAAGTGGCATTGAATCGACCCACCCTATACTACTCAATTAGAGATTTTTCTGGGGTAGTACGGTACTACAGTGTAACAATGTTAATAGGCGCACCCCCTGGCCATCATGAACATTTGATCGCCGTATAAAAGGTTAGGGTGAAATTATGGTGCTACACCCTCTGAAGTCTCGATGATAATTATACCTTTAATCCAACCTTTTTTTACAGTTACACAGACAAACTTGCAACCGCAGCTGAAGAAAACCGATTAAAATGAGAAACACATTACTTTCAGTTTCTTTTTATCAAAGGAAATTGCTTATGGTTAAGTGTTTTGGAAACCAGTTTTTTTGTATTGTAGCTCACAGTCATTACGAATTTCAAAAGGTTTTTAAACTTTTGTGAGCTTCGATTGGCTTCCGCCTTTGGTTATTAATCCTAAACGTTTGTATCTCGGTACACAAGTAATAACTGTTTTCAATTTCATTTACAGTTTCTTGTATTGTCCTTTGCCGCTAGAATATGATGTAAAACATCTTGCAAGCCAGGAGGGAGGAAGATCTTAGCACTAGGATGATCTTAGAAGGCGTATCATCCTAGCGCCATATGCATATGATTTCTGTATTCAGTTTACATGCAAAGGGGTGTACCTGGCCCTAGCGCCAGGATCTTCCTAGTCCTTGAATCATCCTACCTGAGAGGTTGAAAGATCCTAGCACAATTTAAAATTCTTTCGCTTGAAAGATCCAAGTACTAGGGGCAAAAAGAAAAAAGCCAATCCTGGCGGCAGCTGGACGATTAGCGACTAAAGGATAACAATTTCGTCGAAATATCCCACCGAAATTTCTGTATGTAAACCAAACAAAAAGTTGGTTCTCCCTCTCGGATAACGTTCCTGCCGTCATGTAAACAGTCCCTTATAAGTACATACTTTGGGCTCAGTCGCCGGAAATTCATCAATTCCATACTCACTACCCCCTGTCTTACCAGCATTTGTTTCCTGTCCTCGTTCATACGCAAGCTCTCGAAGAAAAATATCCTTTCAGTTATTGGGACGGCGTCCCAGGCAAACGGGAAGATGAAAACAGCTATCTACAGTTTCTCTCAATGAGACTTCAGAAAGAGCTTCGCAAGTTACTTTTGACAAGTTCTCGACAAGTTCTTGACAGCAGGTCAACTTCAGTGCTTCCTTCAGAATCTAAAATGTTGCGTTAATAGAGCATTTGGCCACTGTACCCGAAAGCCTAAGGCGAACTACCCTCTATCCAATAGATATCTACCGGAACTTGTCGTTGGTCTCCTAAAAATAACGTCTATCGAATGCTAAAGATGATCATTGGTCGTAATAACGGGATGATAGGAGAAGCGAGGATTTCAGATGAGGCCGGCACTTTACAAGTTGAACAATTTGGAAAAATCGCGAAGGTGCTACAATAACGAGCAGTTATATTTTGTAATGACGTTTTCGTTGCCCTCACCGTCCTCGTTTCTGAAACATGGTTGAGACTGCTTGTACTTTGGGTCGCCACAAATTTCATCACATTTCATTTTGTTGTAAAATGGAGCATTACATGGCAGTGAGCATGATGGCACATTTACCTCAATGCTGTGTACAAAATATTAAAAGAGCAGCCTTGTCGTGTCCCTAGTTTACCCGTTAGAATTCTGAAGCATCACATGCAAACAAGAAAATAGAAAAACCGTTAAAGACCTCAAGCCAAGAGCCCCCTTCAAGGCCAAATTGTGCTACTTAGCATACAGGTACTTTTTATTTACTTTGGCATAATTGCAAGATTTAGATAAGGCTCTAAGTGCCCGTAGCTCCGCTAATCAGCCGTCCCCCGCATAAAAACTTTGAAAATTTGTTGCACACGACTCACCCAGCTGGATTGTTAGCAGTAGTGTGACACATTTTCGTTCGCACGTCTAGGTGTTTGTAAATTATGCATTTTCGTTCGCATGTCTATTGTGTTTGTAACTTACCAAATTTAAAGTGTATTCAATACCGCTTTCATCTTAATTAGTCACTATTTAAACACTTTAAACTAGATCAGCCTCGCGCATGTCATAAGCGTTTGGATAGGAGAGCCAACTCTTGGATGCAATGCATGAGTAAAATTAGTCGTGTAAGCAGAAACAAAGAAAGGATAAAACTTTAAATGGGATGAATTTTAAAGATGACATGTTCTATATGCACAATTGATTCTGTTACTTTATTGGCGTTAACCAAGGGAAAACAATTGCAAGGAGTAAAAGGCAACTGGAGAAATAATTCTCAGGCCTTTTTAAAAGTGAAATTTCATGTAGACTGAACGAAAACAACATTTAAATCAATTGTGCTTGTGACACGTACGTAGCCCGACCATGAGCTCCGATAGACGCGCTTAATTATATTAAATTCTGCGACGTAATTTTTCATGTTTTTTCAATAAGAGTTCAGGTGTTCATGCGTTTATTTTAGCTTGAGCGGCTGATGCCAAAAGTGACTATTTATGCTTGAATATTGCCTCAACGCATTAGCTCAGTTATTGGTTTTTGTCAGTTTTAGCAGTCGGAGTGCACGGAGTTTAAAACAACTTCGTATATAAACGAAGAGACCGTCAGAGTTATGTACTGACTGACAATGAAGTATTTTAATTAAATAAATGGACCTGGTCTCCTTTCTCTTAGGATATTACAATTTAGCTTTTTGATGGCGAGTTTGATATTCCTTTTTTGACGGCGTTGGGTGCCCAAAGTTAACATCAGGGCGAGAGAACAAGCGACTTACCTAAGTGGCATAACTTGTTCGTTGCACTTGCCGTGTATACAATAGGATCGATAGGTTGGAACGAGAGACATTAAGTTCCTCAAGAAGACCCGGATTTCTGACTATAGAAATACTTTAATCTTAAAATAACGACAATAACAATGAAAACGCTCTTGTCGAGACACCTAATCATTTTTATTCCTTTCTTCAAACATCAACAAGACTGAGGTCTCGACAGGGAAAATAATGTATCAGGAAAAGTATCCCTATGAGGTACAACACCAATGGTCCCATGGCTTGCCTCATTTTATGATCAATTCTTCCCAAATTTTCCGCGTATTCAGTTGTAATTAGAGGTTTTTTCTAGTGCCAATACGGTAATACAGTTGAACAATGTTAATACGAGCACCCTCTGGCCATCATAAACATTTGGTCGTCGTATAAAAGGTTAAGGTGAAATTATGGTGCTACGCCTTCTGAAACCTCCATGATAACTATACCTTTAATTAAATTTTATTTTTATTTGTTATTAAAGGAAATTGCTCCTGGTTAAGATTTTTGGAAACCTGTTTCCAGTATTGCAGCTCACAGTCATTACAAAGTTCAAAAAAAAAAAAACTTCTGTGAGCTTCGACTGGCTTCGCCTTTGGTTATTAATCCAAAACATTTGTATCGCGATACACAAGTAATAACTTTTTGCAATTTCATTTGCACTTTCCATATTGCCGCCAGAATATGATGTAAAACATCTTGCAAGCCGGATGTCGCCTCCTGAATTAGGTCTTCTTTACACGGAGGGAGGAAGATCCTAGCACCAGGAAGACCTTAGAAGGCGTATCATCCTAGCGCCATATGTTTTCTGTAATCAGTTTACATGCAAAGTGTTGTACTTGGCCCTAACGCTAGGATCTTCCTAGTCCTCGTATCATCCTACCTCAGAGGTAGGAAGATCCTAGCACAATTTAAACTGCTTTCGCTTGGAAGATCGTAGTACAAGAGACAAAAAAGGCCAAACCTGGCGGCGTCCGGGCGATCAGCAGCTAAAGGAAACAATTTCGTCGAAATTTCCCTCCAGAATTTCTGTATGTAAACCAAACGAAAAGCTGGTTCGCCCTCTAGGATCAAGTTCCTGCCGTCACGTAAACAGCCCCTTATAAGAATATACTTTGGACCTTCAGGCATTTTTAACTCTTAATAGTTATTTCTGAAGGTCCGTACCTTTTCCTATGTATTAATATATATATTCTTGTATTTAAGAAATTTAAGGTACAATAAAGATGTTGTTGTTGTTGTTGCACAGTCGCCGGAAAGTCATCGATTCCATACTCACTACCCCCTGTCTTACTAGCAGCATTTGTTTCCTCTCCTCGTTCATACGCAAGCTCTCAAACGAAAATACCCTCCCAGTTATCGGGACGGCGTCCGAGGCAAACGGGAAGATTAAAACAGCTCTATCTGCAGTTTCTCTCATTGAGACCTCAGAAGCGGCTTCGATCTTTGCTTTTGACAACTGAGTTCTCGACAGCAGCAAGCTCGTTTTGTAATTTTCCAAGCGGGTCAACTTCAGTGTTCCCTTCAGAATCTAAAATGTCTGCATTAATGGGGCATTTGGCCACTGTGCCCGAAAGCCTCATGCGAACTACTCTCTATCCAACAGATATCTACCGAAACTTGTCGTTGGGTCTCCCAGAAATAACGTCCGAGGACTCCTACAGGTAATCATTGGTCGTACTAACGGGATGGTAGGATGAACGAGGATTTCAGATAACGTGGGCTTTCCCGGCTTCGGGCCACCACAGTGTGGTCGTAATATTCAACAGGGTGATCAAAATAACGGGATGGTCGTATCCATAGTAAATAGGGACTTTAAGCAAGGACTACAAAAGCGTCTAGTACGGTGACCGGAAGTAATTTTGCTTCCCGCCACGCGTCAATGGCCTGGTTTCTAGCCGTAGTCAGCTCGCCGAATACGTAGGAATCATAACGGGCCGAAGTGGAAAGTACGTAAGTCTGTTGATGTATTTTCCTGCACTGTACATGCTCCGTATGCCAGTGTTTGAACCTAAACGCCAACATACAGATATTTTATCCCTTTTTGGCCGTCTTTAGTGATTTCTCAAAACACATTTCTCGATTTTGAGCACTAAATGCAGTGGGAGGCGTGAAACTCAAACAACATGTTTCTGGCGAGCTGTGAAAGCAATGTAATTAACCAGCTTTCACTATTCATGGCACGCCTTTTCCAAATAATCGAATTCGGAAACCTTTCGTTATGGAAATATTTTACTTATTAAAACTTGTCTATTAGCATTTGGGCGAGGAAAGCGCATGACTGGAAAATCAAGTTCGATATTATGTTATAATTTTGTTGTTTTTAGGCGCATGGAATGGAGTCGACAAAATGATGTTGTGTTGTGTACAGAAATAAAATTTACACCGTGGGAAAGAAGAAACAAATCTCTTATTTCTTTAAGATATGGCATGACGTACCCACTTCTGCCACTTCACCGAAGAGAAAAAGATTATAAACGTTTCGTACAACGCGACGTAGTACGGCTTGCTTAATGTAAATAAGAGCTTCGAATTTCCGTGGAACTATACGTACTCGTCCCATTCTTCCGCAGTCAAAACCCGCCGTACTAGACGCTTCCGTAGTCCTTGCTTAAAGTCCCTAATATTTGACGCTACGGACAGTTAAAGCAATCACCGTGATTTCTTAAAGTATTCTGGAACACTTTAATTTTTCAGAAGAACTCGCTGGGAATAACACCTAACCGACATTAATTCTAACTAGTTAAATCTTTTCACCATTTACACCACTGAAGTAGTCAAGGAGTTGAAAACAATCATGGGTTTGAGATCGTGATGGATTTTAGCCGTGGGGTCATTCGTTTGTCATAAGACTAAACAATACCCTCCCAGAGAGTCGATTATTAAAACAACTCTAATCTAACCAAGAGGTTTGCCTTAAGTGGCCGGGCTTTGACTTGTTTAAACACAGAGTTATAAAAGTGTTGAACGAAAATTAGAACTGTCATATCCACTCATTTTTAATTAGAAAATATAACCAATTTGCATCTTAATAAATATTTTTAGCTTTTATTATGACTTCAAACAAAACAATTAAAACAACTCTGATCTGACCAAGAACTACGCCTTAAATGGTCCGGCTTGGACCTGTTTAAACACAGAGTTATATAAGCGTTGAACGAAAATTTTTGGAGAGGCAAACCGGTTTTAATGAAGTTTGAGGTCCTTTAGAGGTATGGAATGAATGAATGAATGAATGAATGAATGATTTAATGAATGAATGAATGAATGAATGAATGAATGAATGATGAATGAATGAATGAATGAAAAGAAGAAATGTCATAGGATCCATAAAGGATGTATGTTTTCCTTAATTTTAATAAGAAAATAGAATCATTACACATGTTTTTGTGTCTAAATAAACATTCTTATTTGTCTTTATGACTGCAAACCAAACAATCTTTGCAAAGGTAAACAGTTTTTGTGTCCTTGGTAGGTATAGGGAACAATGGTACAAAATTAAAAATGCCCAAGGAGAGAACTAAACGATGGATTGTTAGCAGTAGTATGGTACATTTTTCGTTCGCAAGTCTAGTGTGTTTGTTAATTATTAAATTTAAAGTGTTTTGAATACCGCTTTCATCTTAATTAGTCACTATTTAAACAATTTAAACTAGATCCGCCGTACGCTTGTCAGAAGCCTTTGGATAGAAGAGCCAACTCTTGGATGCAATGCATGAGTCACATTATTCGTGCAAGCAGAAAAAAGAAAGGATAAAACTTGAAATGGGATGAATTTTAGCCGTAAAATGTGGTAAATGATGTGTACAAGCCACAGTGGGAAGACAACACAAACACCGTTGTCTTCGCGCTAAAATTAAGTTACATTAGCATAGAGTTTTGTTGACCGGATTTAGCTGATCGGCTGACGAAACAGTTTCATTTTACACCGCAAAAATCAATGATGAAAACAATCTATCGCTTGTCGTGGAAACATATGTCTGTGAAAAGCCCAGGATAATGAAAAAAAAAACAACAACAACAAAAACAAAACATAAAATTGAATACGAATAATTATCATCCTGGATTAAATTCATCCAGCTTTAATGTAAATACTTATTCACTAATATCGCCTGCCCATTCCGCAAAAAAAAAAGGCAAGCTTCATAATAGACTTTTATCGGGTCGCACTTAGACATAATCGGTTTTACAATGAATAGAAACATGAAAACATCACTACACAGACGAATGACCTCGATAAAGTACGTTGCATGTTACCTCATGTAGCGATATCTACGGTTCTACAAGGCGTACTGAGAGACGATTAAACCGGATAAAATACACGGCTATATTATCCAACTCTGTTAGATTTTGTACAGCAAACGTACGAGACGAGTACAAATTTCGCGATATTGTACATCTAGATATTTGTACTGTAGAAAACCTGTTTTACAGGTTTTTTTCACCGCCCGAGCTTTGCAAAACCTGTTACTCTTTCCCAAGAAAGTTTTTCTTTCTATAAATTCTTTGTTTGCAATACAAGTTGGATAATAAATCTTTTTTTAAATGTTTTGGCGTGTAGTATGTCGGAGTATTTTTACTGGTTGTTTGTGTTTTGACTCTCCCTACGGGCTCGTCATAATACAGCACAACTTGTAAAAAATAATCCGCCATACTATAAGCCAAAATATCTAATAAGGTATATGTATTAAGAATAAATTCTCTCAATCAATGATATTAGTGTTTTTAATGCACCGTCTGGTCATTAGGAATTTCCTTACATGAAAAAATATAAAATTCTGTTACTTTTGTGGCGTTAACCAAGGGCAAACAAGGAGTAAAAGGTAACTGGAGAAATAATTCTGAGTCCTTTTTCAAAATGAAATTTCATGCAGACTGTGCGAAAACAACGTTTAAATCAATTGTGCCTCTGATACGTACGTAGCCCGAACATGAGTTGCGATGGACGCGCTTAATTATATTAAGTTCTGCGGCCTTATTATTCATGTTTTTCAATAAAATTTCGGTTGTTCATGCGTTTATTTTAGCTTGAGCGGCTGATGCCCCAAATAATTATTTATGCTTGAATATTACTTCAACGTCTTGGCTCAGTTATTGGTTTTTCTCAGTTTTAGAAGTCGGAGTGCACGGAGTTTGAAACAAGTTCGTATATAAACGAAAAGTCCGCAGTTATTTACTGACTGAAAATGAAGTATTTTAAACAAATGCACCTGGTCTCCTTTCTCTTAGGATATTAAGTTAGCTTTTTGAGGGCGAATTTGAATTTATTTTGTTTGAAGGCGTTGGGTGCCCAAAGTTACCATCAGCGCGAGTGAAAGAGCGAATTACCTAAGAGACATAACTTGTTCATTGCACATGCCGTGCATGCCATGTGGTCTTCTGGGAGACCCGGATTTGCGACGAAAGAAATACTTTAATCTTAACATAACGACAA
>JAEMWC010000215.1:1012500-1044170 GCA_016490735.1 Pachyseris speciosa | reverse complement strand
GAGTGGCTGTAATCTTAGTTTATGTGTGAAAGAATTGGGAAAGAACGGGCGCTGTCAAAAATTCTCGTATATTTTCCAGCATGCAATGTGGTCGAGATGTTGAAAATGGCAGAAAGGCCCAATGCACTAGAACAAAAGGCTGTATCTACGCTCGGGAGAAGAATATGAACAAAAGTCATTTCTAAGCTAGAACAAGGACTGAATTTTGTTATGATGGTTGAAGTTTGGTTTTTTGACGATGATTTCTTTAAAAAATGTAAGGCAAAAAGGGGCATTTTCGTGGTTTCTCTTTGACGTTTAAAGCGGTCAGTTTCGTTCTTGTCCAAACTCAAAAGGCCATATTTGGTAAAAATCGCTACGTTTCTTGCGTTTATGGGTATCAAAAACTTCAAAGACATTCCATTTCGTGCTCACAAACTGACAGTTAAGGCAATATTCGTGCGATGAGAAAGTTGCAATGTTTTGAGGCATGGGAGTCTTGTGCGGCCGGTTTTGGCCAGCACGGGCGCCAATGGGTTAATTAACTACGAGTTATCCTCTTTTTATATAGGTGGATCATTTACTTCGCAGTTTGTTAACTGCTAAATATTTCTCTGTATAATAAAGTGGATCAGAAACTTCACAGTTAATTAACTGCAAATATTCCTCTGTATATATAAGTAAATCAGTTTCTGATCCACCCATAAATTTCAGATAGGTGAGTGCCGCAAAGGGTCTGAAACCCTGACCCTATGTAAGGATGAAACAAATGAAAATTGATACCCATTAAGGCCCAAAACACCGTAAAGAATCGGCATGAACAAAAGCCAGATTCGCCAGGCTATAAGGAACTACCCAAACAACGGCTTATATTATCTAGTTCTCTCATTGGTAATTAAGCTTATTGATCATGATAAGACTCACACGTTTACTTATCCAAACAACGCCTGCTGTCTACAGTCTAGTGGAGAGGTCGCTCGCTTTCGTTTCCTTCTTCAGTTCATAAGACGTTATCTGCAGCCTAACAAACAGGATAGATGATTAGAAGTTTGACCTCGCACAAGCCAGCATTTGAAGGCATCTCAACTTTCAACTTGGATTGATGAAAACGCTCGATAGTCCTGTATGCAGGAATGTTGAACCCCGATCTCACGAGCCTCTCTCCCTTCACTCTCTCAACTGCGGTGGTGGTGGGGAAAGGGAGATACAGGAGATCTGGGTATGTGCCGTAAGGTATATAGGTTTAGAGAAAATAAATTGTGGTCTCGGATAACGTCTGGATTAATGATTAACATGATCAACATGGGAATACAATCGAACCTCTACAAAAGGCCACCTCCCTACAATGGCCAGCTCGATCTGTTTTTCCCTAGCGGACAGTGATACATTATACACTTAATGTATGGTCCCGAGGGAAACAGTTAGTTTTATTTTCCTGAGAGTCCCGATGTTTCCGAGACGTAGTCAAGGGAAACATCAGAACTCAAGGAAAACAAAACTAACTAGTTTCCCGAGGGACCATAGATTAAGTGCTTTATTGTTATATACCGAGACTTTCCCTTCAACAACCACAGCAAAATGAAACAAACAAAAACAAAGACGGCACTACAAGAACACGTCTTTATTCACAAGCCTGCTGAATGAATAATTTACTTAACAAATATAAAAGCCTTAACGTGCTTTGTTCTGTTATAAGGCACGCAAGGAAGTGACGAGAGCACGAAAGAAGTAGGGAGAAGCACGAGTCGCAGGCGAGCTTGCTTCTAAGTACTTCTTGAGGGCTCTCGTTACTTCCTTGAGTGCCTTATAACAGAACAAAACACGTTTAGGCTTTTTTATTTGTTTTAATAATATAGTTTTCCCCACATTTTGTAGCTAAATTCGTTTCAATTTGTGAGAAAAAACTGAGCAAAATTTTATTCTCAGTTTTGCGCGCGCGGAATGGCGTCACTGATCGTAGTCATGTTGCGTCAACACTGAGTCTTGTTATAAAAATTACATTTAAAAGGGCGATTACAACTGTTCAGTTAAAACAAGCAGCACTTAAAATTCGTGTCGTCAATTCTATTTTATGACTGTACTGTTTTAAATCGAGAAGTTTATTGTTTGAATTCTGAAAAATGCCATCTTTGTAATGATTTTGAAACTGCACGCGCAGACAAATGGCGTCATCCGCGTGCTTTGTACTCTCATAAGGCACGCTCGATTTCAATGAAAGATGCGCAAGCTATATTATAATTAACAAATATAAAAGCCTTAACCGTGCTTTTTTCTGTTATAAGGCACGCAAGGAAGTGACGAGAGCACGAAAGAAGTAGGGAGAAGCACGAGTCGCAGCGAGCTTGCTTCTAAGTACTTCTTGAGGGCTCTCGTTACTTCCTTGAGTGCCTTATAACAGAACAAAACACGGTTAAGGCTTTTTTTATTTGTTTTATAATATAGTTTTCCCACATTTTGTAGCTAAATTCGTTTCAATTTGTGAGAAAACTGAGCAAATTTTATTCTCAGTTTGCGCGCGCG
Organism: Pachyseris speciosa; assembly: GCA_016490735.1. Taxonomy (NCBI): domain Eukaryota; kingdom Metazoa; phylum Cnidaria; class Anthozoa; order Scleractinia; family Pachyseridae; genus Pachyseris; species Pachyseris speciosa. The sequence goes on along the minus strand of JAEMWC010000215.1, from coordinate 1,041,671 downwards.
GAATGGCGTCACTGATCGTAGTCATGTTGCGCCAACACTGAGTCTTGCTATAAAAATTCATTTTAAAGGGCGATTAAAACTGTTCAGTTAAAACAAGCCGCACTTATAATTCGTGTCGTCAATTCTATTTTATGACTGTACTGTTTTAATCGAGAAGTTTATTGTTTGAATTGTGAAAAATGCCATATTTGTAATGATTTTGAAACTGCACGCGCAGACTAATGGCGTCATCCGCGTGCTTTGTACTCTCATAAGGCACGCTTGATTTCAATGAAAAGATGCGCAAGCATATATTATAAAAATGTTTAAAAGTACCTGAAAAAGTAGAATATGCTTTTCTTGTATTCCGAATCTTTTCCTCCTATTAGATGCTGAATTTCTTCGGCTGATACTGGAGAAAAACGTTTCCTTTTAGTCTCGGGTTCCATAAAGCCGCGGCTACACGAGCGATTTCTTGCTTGGATGGTGATGCGTTTTTTTTAATTGTCGGGTCACCAGCCGCAGTGAAAATCACCCGTGTAGCCACCCTCGCACAGGTGATGCGACAGCTCAAAATATCCCATAAAAAGAATCGCGAAAAATTAAACTCATTCAATTTTCTTTCACGATTTTTTTCTTGCGACTTTTTACCTGTGCGTTGCCAGTTCAAGGGTGGCTACACTTGCGATATTTTCATCGCAATGATAATTCGTTTTGTTGAGCAGATATGAAACGAGTCAAAAAGTGGCACTTAACCATGGTTGAAAAGATTAAACAGGGCTCAAAATACGTGCGTTTTAACCATGGTATAATATCAACAAATATCTATTCGCAAGGACTCTATCATTGTTATTTCGTATATTTGTAGCGAAAATATTAATTCTGAAACGTTTCAACCGATTATTTAGGTTTTAAATGCCAGCGCTGGCGTACTTTTTAGCGTGGTTAAATCAACGCGTGAACTTGTCACCAGAAGACCATGGTGTGATACCGATTAAAATCATTCGTTCTCTACCATAGCGATTAAGTTTTAACCACGGAATAATATCACCAATATCTTTTCGCAGAGACTCTATTATTGTTATTTCGTGTACTTATAACGAAAATATATATATATTGAAACGTCTCAACCGATTATTTAGGCTTTAAAAACCAGCGCTGGCGTACTTTTAAGTGTGGTTAAATGAGCGCGTAAACTTGTCACCTGAAGACCATGATGCGATTGATACTGATCAAAATCATTCATTCTCTACAAAAGTCTTAAAATCGCCTCCAGTTACAATTTTTTAAATCAAAAAAAATTGTTTGAGAGTAGCCATTTAGCTTTGAGCTGCTGGAAATGTTTCACTAAAGAAGGCATCTGCGGAGCTGCGAAGGAGCGAAGGAGCAATTTTTGGCGAAGGAGCAATTTTCCCTATAAGCAATCTCAGGGTAAGTCCCCAAAGAGTGTTGTAAGGCGCATTTGATTATTATCTGAGTACTGAGAAAATGGGCTGGACATAAATGCTATGCAATGATTTTTTAAAAATGTTATTTGTTATCCCCGTTTCAATCTTCTCCATCCTTCACCATTCTCGCCATATTTGCATTTATTCTTGTCTCTTTGGTGCTTATCTTCTCTGAAAATGTGTTATTCAGTAACTGTTTCGCATTATTTAAATGCATTCTTTATCTCTGTAATAATAACCCAAAATATCGTGACCGTGCTCCTTTAAGATGCGCAGCAAGGACGTCAAAAAAGCAGTAGATTCAGTAAGCTAAGCAATAGCTTTTCACCTGGATGTCACTTTTTGTTTGCGTCACTACTGTACGCGGACTACCACGTGAGATTTCCTAATTACGCGTTTGAAGGAGGACTTAAACAAAACAGGATAAACTTTCAACTTGGAACCAAACAGTAAGAACCCGACTGCAGGAGAATTCGCCTACAACTAAACTGAATTTTAGCGAGTTAGAAATGTCGCGATCAACTGAGTTCAAAACAACGCGAATTCACTTTACGTCTTCTCAACAGTAAAAGCATTTCAGTCGTGGAATAAATTTAAAATTATTATACAAAGAAAACATATATCTCTACCAAGGAAGAAGAAGATTTCTATATAATTAAAAGCTTTTCTTATTCGATTATTTTAATTTGGAAAATTTATTACCACGTCAACCTTTCCTACCACTGAATATACTAATGTTAATAATGTACGATTGACTGATGTGATTGCTACGACCGTGGTCAAGTATATAAGCCAATGTGGTTCCGCAACGTCAGAAATTGTCTTTTGTTAACCACGGGCTGTAAACCACGCTGTGAATTGGCTGAGAGAATCATGAAAACCGTCATAGGTTTGGACGGATGCACTACAAGCCGTAACAGAGGTGCTGAGCTCTTCTTGTTCGAAATCAGATCGACGCGGAAGACCGCGGAAGCTTTACTTAAATTTGCTTGTTTGGTGGAATTTCAGTCATCATAAACTGTTATTACAGTACCCTTTTGAAAATTCCTCCCTACCGAACACATTTAATTATGTGAAGACAACTGAAGTGGCATGTAAACTGGATCGAATTTTAAACAAACAGACATGAGGCGGTTAAAAGAATATGCCTCATGCGATATCATCAAGTTGCCTTTTAGACCCAGTTGTTCTGCATATGCAACTACTAACTCGTATAGAATAAATGCGCGAAACAAATCTCAATTGATGCCATGTGGTAACGTTAGATAAGCACAAAGGGGAAAGTTCACTTCTTTATAGGGCACTGAAAAGCTGCTCTGATCATGTAAGCTTCTTCCTGACAAATCTGACTACACCCTATAACATGCATCTGAGCAATTTTTTACGCCACCCATTAGTGAGACGACCATATTTTCCTCTAAATTCAGCAGCTTAAGTTAATAGTATCAATTCCGAGGATTCTTTAAGTTACTTCCCTGATAACTGTCGTCGGTATTCAACCATGTTGCTCGCATTCACAATCTCAACGAATTAACTTGAAATAAGGTTAAAAACTATGTGTATTCAACCATGGTATTAATTAACATCCACTACGTATAGAGAACGAATAGTTCAGTTCTTCAAAAGATAATGTTAACAAGCTACAATCTTGGACGGAATAAAATGGACTAATTAACCCCCATCCCCCTAAGCAATGATGAAGGCGCGCGAAGAGCAAAAGGCGTCTTTTTGGCATCATTGAAATGGGGGAGGGGGGGGGAGGGGATGGTTCAAATGTTCCATTTATTGTGTCAAGATTGTAGCTATCATAAGCTACCGAGAACAATAGACTCAGTGAAGCAGCTCGGCTGGCATGCACTTAGGAGAAAACATTGATGTGGTTAAGAAGTAGGTTTCTCTAATTGCGCTAAATTTTTCCGTCACAAGGTTCTGTTTCGTTTTTCCTTTAAAATCAGTCTTTGCCTAAATGATTCCATAACGAAAAGGGAATGACATACCAAATGAACCGTACGCCGCATTGACTGATGTGATTGCTTCCGACCATGGTCGTTGGGATCATTCCCGTTTTTCGTAATTGTAAATATATAACTTAAGGTGGTCAAATGAGGTCAAAAGTCATATTTCAATAACGATAGGCTTGAAACTAACTACATGGCGATAGACATGTTTACATTAAAGTGAGGTTAAGGGACACATTAAAGCGTTGAAAAGATTGATATGCTTAAAATGAACGTATAACTGATATAGATAAGTAGACAGAATACACACCGGTGAATCTCTATCTCTATCTCCTTACAAATGATATGGGCGCACAACCTTCCATGGCAGCGGAGGTATATTTTGTCATATGTTTTTATATGTTTTCATCACAAGCTTAGTTTGTGATTACAAGTTTGGAAGATCCAACTCTCTCTTAGAAGTTTTATGTGGCAGTGACACGGGGCGCGAACGTACAAATCAACTTAAGCTGTAGAAAGGCATTTTTAAGTACCGCTATGGTGTTTGACCTCCGCTTAAAGTGATGTTTTCGTTAGCTAGGAGAATTTGATCTGGGCTGAGTTCCTCGAATCCTGGTTAGCGCTAACCATTGGTTAAGCTGTATTAAAATCTATAAGTTGTCATGGTATTTCACCCCAGTTAGCGCTAACCATGCTTCGAGCAACTGGCTCCTGTTCGGATTCCTCAGCTGAAATTTTAATTGCCCAAAAATGATAGGGAACAAAATTATCCTTTCAGAAAATGCTAGCTGAAACTTAGGTACCACAAACTTTCTAGGCGGAACTATTTTCTGTTCTTTGACTGCCAAAAACAGCAATTACGACCTTTCCGAAAACGTCAAGGGCTATGATTTCCGCATTGCGAATCTTTCAGGGCACGTTCGAAAATCCGATTGCACCCTTTAATCGACGCCAAAAGCCTAAGAAGACCTTCCCTCCACAGAAGAGATATCTACCGAAACTTGTCGTTGGGTACCCCTGAGTGACATCCTGATGCTGATTGAAATAAAAGAAATCAAAAGGTTTTTTTTAAACCAGTCCTCGCTATTGACCAAACGTTTCCTGCCTTCCCAATGAGAACGAATTGACCTATAAGGATAAAATAAGGACGGAAAACTAAGGCTGGTTTTTATTAACCACGAAACCTAATCTTCCACTAGCTAGGGAAAAAACCTGAAGTGTTTCAAAGGAGAACACTAGCTGGCGGAGAATGGACTCCTGTAGCTGGCCATCTATCATGCATAAGCTAGAATTATTTAGGATTTCAGCTGGAATGAACTGAAGAGAGAATTGTTATGCACGGAAAACGAAAATCTCTTCAGAGACAGATCCGGATTTCTAAATATTCAAGATTTTTCTTATTCGATTCCTTTTGGAAAATTGGTTGCCACCTGAAACCTTCCAGACCACTGAATATGCCAATAATGTACGATTGATTGATGTGATTACTACAACCGTGGTCAAGTATCACTGAAAGTCAGTGAGGTTCCTCAGGGTCAGAAATTGTCTTTTGTTAACCACGGCACAAAATCACGCTGTGAATCGGCTAGGAGAATCATGACAAACTTTATAGGTTCGGATGCGCTCAAAAGATTACTATAGTGGTGCTGAAAAAAACATTCGAGCATGTATCTTGTCCGAAATCAGATGCACGCAGAAGCCGTTACTTTTGCCTGTTTGGTGGAATTTCAGTCGTCACAAACTGTTATAACAGTACCCTTTTCAAAATTCCTGTCTATCGAAGTCTTTTAATTAAGTGACGTAATCTGGATCGAAAAGGTTTGAACAAACAAACGGGAGCTAAGACTTTAAATACGATCGCGTGGGAGCGGTTAAAAGGAAACGCCTGATGCACTTTGCGATGTTACATGTACCCCGTTTAAGTTTAGATCCAGTTGTTCTGCATTAGCGAGACGACCACGTTTTCCTCTAAATTCAGCAGCAGAAGGTTATAGTGCCAATTTCGATTAGTTTGTTAAATTACTTCCTTGCAGCTGTCGTCGATACTTAACCAAGTTCCTCAGTAGTAGTATGGGCTACTATAGACCCAAAAAACTGTCAACCAATCAGAAGCCAGAACAAGCTGTCAATCAAACTCATCAAACATGAATGGACCAACCAGAGAAGAGCATGCGCTGCATTGAAAGGGGTTCTCAATCACGTGACCGGGGCGGGAAAAGGAACACACACTGTTTGGATTGAATAAATAGGTTTAATAAAACGAATTAAAATGGTGGTCAGGCAAATGGAGGCCGGTCTGGATCCGTGGTTGGCATTCTGGACAGGCGAAACGGATGGGGAGACAGAATTCGTTGTCTTCGGCCAAAGGCGTTGCATTTACGTAGTCCACTAAACAAGAGAGGTGAATGGTCAGAACGCAATGGCGACAGCGAAGAGATCGGGTGTACTGCTCCCTGAATTGGACGTAGCTGGCTTGCATGGCGTAGGTGCGACTGTCGTAATAAAAGGGATGTTTGAAATAGGAGGGCAGAACGAGACTGAGCAGACCCCCGGAGACAGTTACCAAACACTGAAACGAAAAAAAGGAATGTTTAATCATTGTACATAAAGTGGTTTGGACATGTCACTCAAATGATTGAAATAAGGAGGAAAAATATGAAAACGATAGGTTTGAGGATGGAGACGGTGGATGTGAGTGAGGTCGGCAAGTGGCGCAAGCGAAACGTGCTGGAATCATATAGTCGCGGTAGAGGGCAGCTTCGGCGGCATTGGCATAAGCGGGTCAAACAGGAAATGTGAATGGTCAGGGAGCAATACGGACAGTGTACAGCTAGCCAGTATTCTTCCTTGAACTTGAGCTTGTCATGGGTGGTCATCTGGAAAATGAAAGTTCGTTTTCTGGTAAATGTCATTGAACTATATCTACAAGCGTAGGCTTGCCTCCATTATGTACCAGGTGTACAACAACAACCTACCTGAGCAAATTGTAGTTTTACTCGTAACCCCTAAAGATGCCAATAATTATAACTTAAGACACGCAAAAGACTTCTCGCAAGTGCGTTATAGCAGAAACTTTGGAAGAAACAGCGTGAGGTACAGGGGCCCCATCGAATGGAATTTAATACCCAAAGCAATCAGGGAGTCAACGTCTTACCACCTTTTTAAAGGAAGACTTAAAAATGCCTCAAGAATATTGGACAAAATACAATTCGAGGAAGAGGCTTGTTTAATTAAATCGAAAGAGCCTGACTTTTTATACTTTTAGCTTTTCTTAATACTTTGTTTTTAGATTGTCTTTCGTTTTAGGTTAGCTTCGTCTCAAAATTTTATTATCATTTGAAATTTTTAAAGATTTTAGATTATAAATTTTGCTAGGTATTTTTACGTGGTTAAGATTTTATGACAGGTCTACACCAGCCCTCGGGTTGCCTCAGACCGACCTGCCTTATCAAAACGAATATGTATGTATGTATGTATGTATGTATGTATGTATGTATGTATGTATGTATGTATGTATGTATGTGTATGTATGTATGTATGTATGTATCTGGTTGAAGATGGTATCGGTGCGGTAGAACGGGTTTTTGAAAAAAATGGGTAGGGCGACGGTGGTCAGACCCCCGAGACAGTCACCAAACGCTGAAATGAAAAAGGAATTGTTTAATGGTGGGTCAACGTCCATCAAATGCGTAATATACAATATTTGCAATGGAAAGTCTGTGGTCGTAAGATGCATCACCGACAAGCGGATAACAAAGTGAAGTGGTTGCAATGATGACAGCGCAGGAAACGTTGTTGAACCCAGTAGCGTTTGAAGTGTTCGCAAATGGTCACACCGGCGTCGGGATGCGTGGGGAATACATACTGGACGTCTGTTCAACACTGGAAAGTAAGCGAAACATGTTTATTGGAAGCGATGATTGTGACCGGAGTTTGTCTTGCATGCGTAGATGGTGCGAGTGTCGCAATGTCTGCATAACAGCAACCCAGTTCGCACACCATGTGCGCAGATTACTCTTACTACCCAGGGGTGCGTGGGGAGTCTGTGACAATGGTCCGCTAGACATTAGGAAAGGAATGGAAGTAGTCAATCTCTTGGTCAAAGAAGCGGGTGGGGAGATGGAGGCAAGTGTGACCCACTCGTTCCCAGTACTGGGGATATATGGCTGAACAGAGGAGGGTGTGGGGCAAGATCTGAAACATACCGAGGCAAAATGACATTTTACCACCTTTAATCACATAAATGGTGCAAAGCGTAGGTACTGCGTGCACGCATGTGTTGACCGCAGTGGCTGAAGTGAGGGCAGATGATGATCATGACTTTGGCTGGGTTGACTGTGTACCCTTTGGTGGCGGGGCGCACATAGGACCAACAGACCATGGGAGCAATGAACATCTGCGGAGAGAACAGGCAGTCAATTGAATTGGAGGATATGGCGCATGGCGTGGCGGTGGGGTACGTATAGCCAGCGACCGCAGGCAAAGAAGTGGGGGCATATGACGATTCTGTCTTGGGTGGGGTGAGCGCAGTTGAATTGCAGCATGGGATCAATGAAAGTCTGCGGAAAAAACAAGGCAAAGGGAAGGAGATGAGAGGCATTTAATAATCTACATGCGTGACATAACAGTAATCAACCATCGATCGCAAGTGAAGAAGCGCAGGCGTCTGACAATCAGCTCTTGGGTGGGATCGAGGCTGGCTAGGCGTATCAGGGGATCAATGACGACCTGGGAAAAGAGAAAACACCGAAGGGAAGACCGCTGTGATCGTGAATTAAACGACCATGGTTGGATCGAAAGCAACCCCATCTCATGGGCATGCCCTTGTCTATCCAACTGTCGTATTTGGCAGGCCACCCCAACCACCTGACTTTTATACGTCGTCTCTTCCTCTGCAAAATCTTCTCCACTCGAAACAAGGGCTCATCGGTCATGTTCACGCGTTTCAGGTCCTGTTGGTAAAACGTGTTCTCCACCGGCGTACCATCCCATTCTTGCAGCCGATAACTGGGCACGAACCCCGGCACCACTCGACGCACCACAAACACCTCCTCCGTCCAGCCCGGCAGGTAGCTCTTTTGAAACACTCGGTGCTTCTTGTTCAAACGGACGCGCGTCCCCACCGGCAGGGCAGGTGCCTTGGCGCGCCGCCGGGGCTTGGCACGCAGTCGATCCGCATACAAGCGTTCCCACACCGCCGCCTCGTTGCCCGCTGTGACTTCATGGGGCGCCATCCCGATTCTGCGATGCATTGTACCCCTTGACCAAATCCTGTAACGCTTCCAAGTACTTGTACGACCCTTGAGCCGTGAAGTAGCGGTACAATAGATCTTTGAACGTGCGGTTAAACCATTCGGCCACCGTCACCTTGGTATTCCCTCTGGTGGAAAAGTGAGCAATGCCCCAAAGTTTCAACAACGCCTGAAAACTCCGATTGTAAAACTCTTTGCCCGCATCCGTTTGCAACCGATGGGGTGGACGTCCCTGGGCGCGTCTCAGAATGATCACAAAGGCGTTGCTGACGGCCGGTCCCGTCTTGGGCTTCGCCGGTTCCACCCACGCGTACTTGGACAGCACGTCGATCACAGCCAACAGATACCGTTGGCCCTTGTTGACGCTGGCCAATTTTTGGACTTCTATCAAATCGGCCACCAGCTGTTGATCGCGGTCAAACACCAACACGGGCAGGGTGGGAAATCGGACACGTCCCGGCCGATGCGAGGTGTAACTGCACACCCCTTCCAAGACATCTCGCGCTCTGCGCAACGAAATCGTCTTGGCCTCGGCAAACCGACGCACTCCACCCAGACTTCCCACTCCCGTCGGGGAGTCGTATTCGGCCGCCAAGACCGCACTGGTCTTCTTTTTGACTCTCCGCTTGGACATCAGGCAAAACACACCCTTCGTAACTCTCTTTATTTACATTTTTACATCACTTTTTGGGAATCAATGGTTGACAGGCTCCAGTCAGAGTCCTTGGGCTCCTCCTCCTCCTCGTCCGACGAGAGCACCATATCGTCCGACGTGTCCGAGTCCGCCATTTCCTCCGGGTAGAACAGGCACTCTTTGTACCGTTTGCAAAGCGCGCAGCCATCGGGCTGCCAATACAATTTGTCCTCGTGCGTGTCATACCCGTACGCATCGCGCATCAGCTCCCGACATTCCTCGCCAATTAATGGCCGAGCTCCCCTCCTACGAAGAAGAAGTGAATACCACACCCTTGTGTCCTTTTCACGGGTGTCCCTTGGAGTACCTCACCTCCAAAAACGATTGGCCCTACGTCCGATGCAGTCGCGTAAAGATTCTGCCCTACGGTGGAGCCCTACCCGACTGCGTGATCTTCACGTCTCAGGAGGAGGCTCCCATGTATTTGCAAAGCATTCGTCAGCAACGTCACCCCGACCTCCACTTCGGAGATGGCAAGACGCTGCCCAACCAGCACTGTTGGTGCAATCAACGCCTGCGGCTAACCACCAGTCACTCCTAGAACAATCCGGGCCGCATGTTCCTGGCCTGTGCCAAAAGGATTTGTTCCTTCTTTCAGTGGTTGGACATGCCTTGGTCCTCACGCATCCTGCAAGAAATGGACAGCCGCGGCCATCAAATGAACGCTTACCTCAACCCATTCCACTACCCAGACCCACTTGGGAACATCCCAAGCCACCCAGACCCACCTGGCAGCCTCCCAGGTCACCCCCTTTGCTTTCCATGCACCGCTTCAAGGTCGATCGCATGCTACTACCCCACAAGAGGGTGCACGAGTGTTTGGCGGGCGCACCGCCCAAGAACTTTCCCGTCCTCTCAGACCGTATACGTGCTTGATCACGCCAGACCTTTACCTCTTTTTGATTGGTCCACGTGACAAATAAAAAAGAGTTCTTCCATCCAGTGTCGTGCCATTTTTCGCAGCATGCCCATCCACATCATCACCGGCGGCGCCGCAGTCACCGACACCTTGGCAGAACATTTAGCCCTGCAACGCGGCCTGCCCTGTCGCGTGATCATCGGACCCCTGCATCCCCGGATACACCAGGGCATTCAACCTCTCCACCCATCGGCCATGGCCAAAGCTCTGCCGCACGTACGCGCCGTGGCCCAAGCACTGGGAAAAACCTTGGCCAACCCCTACACCGAGGATCTCCTGGCGCGCAATTATCACATCGTCAAAGAAGTCGACACCGTGTTTGCCTTCGGTCGTTTCCACCCCGCCAAGACCCTTCCTGAGGTACCCCTGCACGAGACCTCCGCCGTGGAAGGTGGCACCGGGTGGAGCGTGGCTGTAGCCAAACGATTGGGTAAACGTTTGTTCTTCTATGACGTCACCTTCAATCGCTGGTACAAATACTCGCCCCAATACGATTTTCTTCATTCTACTGTCATTTCACCCACCTTGTCCCACCGGAGTCCCATCGTGGGCGCCAGACAGCTTTACCTGTATCCCCGAGCGATGGACGAACTCAAATACCTCTTTCAAGCCTCCCAGCATGACCAATGCGACCGTCATGAACAAAGTCTGCCTTTGCATCGATTTGGAGGGTTTTGTACTACCGGATCGTTTCCTGGTCAGAGAAATGGGATAGTGCGATCACCACGGACAAGCCTGCGGTTCGCATCATTACAGTCACGACTTACAATGAAGGACGTGACCTCCGCGCAAGAACGCCAGATATGGCAAGTCATCCGACAGGTGCATGGGTTACCCTTCCGCCCCGCCCTCGCCGAACTCGCCTACCCCTCGGAGGACCTACGCAAACACCTCAAAGCCCTCTACGACGAACATTCCACCAGCCATTGGCAGCCAGCGCCCCGTCGTGGCTTACAAGGGCGGCCGAGTGGAACAAGACTTATTCAGGGAGATGGGTCTGCCCAGATTAGACCTAGAGGCCTTCGGTTGCCCCAAGTTCGACGACATGACACGCCTAAGCACCGCGGCCTCTTGTGGACACCACGTCAAAGCCCCCAAACGCCACTGCCCTAAAGTGGAATGTTATCATTTTATTCAATGGATGCGCGCTCAATGCGGATTACCCAGAGACATGTCTTTTGTCAATCAAGACCGTGTCACTCGTTTGACTGCCAAGCATTAAAAACACAGTATCATAGTGTTGGTCATGACTCTTGACAGATTTAAGGTGGGGGTAAAAAAACCCGGGGTGTCTTCTTCACCGCACGTTGATCTTGTGGGTCGGGTCCAGGGGCTGCCGGCAATGGGGCACGCCCAGTATTGATGAGGCACTTGTTGTTGGTATTGCCTCCTACACCACAGATACAGGCACTGCTTGTGCACGTAAAATCCACAGCAACGCCTCACCATTGTCGTCTTTTCGATGTGAACCGGCTCGCTCCCGACCACCCGTTTTTCTCACTGTACAAAATGTCCATGCAAATCACACAGGTGTCCCGCGCAAAAGTCAATGGACTTGCTCCGACGCAACGACATGATGAACAATGAACCCACGTGCCCGCGACTCCCTTTCACAAACCACGCATCCACCAATCACCATTCAGGGTGACGTCATCCACCGGGGCGATGGGGGGTCCCCCTCCCTCTCTCACCTGTCACATAACACCCCTCCCACCCTCTCCCATTGGTCCCTCAGCATCTCATATAACAATCCGCCCTCACTCCCACGGCTCACATTCATCATGGCGCGACGTCGCAATGAATCAGTGATCATGTGCTTTCAGACAAAGTGGGTACCGACCCGTGCGTCATTTGCATGCCCCTGTACCATGACGACACGAATGAGTTGCCCCACCGAGCCCTCTGCTGCAACGTCAGCCAGCATCTGCCTTGTATTTACCAGTGGCTGCAGTCCCTCAACGACCGTCGCATGCCATGGTAAGAGTGGGCCTGCCCCCATTGCCGACAGTCGGGTTACTTGTTAAACCACACCAACGACCCGTGTCACATATGCCAGTCCCATGACATCGACGGCCACTTCGTCTGCACCGAACGTTTGCCGTACTGTTCCGTGGCCCTGCACCACACTTGTTTGTACAGACACGTGGTACGCTTCATCCGGGTCACACCAGATCACTTCCGCTGCCCCAGGTTCCACACTCGACTGCACACCCACTTCACCCTAACCAATTTGGCCCGCACTTAACCCGAGAACAGACCATCCACCTCCACGCCGCGGCCAACGCCTAGCATCACAGGCCTAAGACTTGCAACGGCATCTGGTAATCTCTCTCCCGGGTCAACCAGGCAGAGCCGAACAGCGCTTCGGGCAAACCCGAGGACGAGGCCGCGGCATCCGCCACGCCTACCAACACGGAGTGCCACGCCAAGTGAATGAAAATCAAATGTAAAAAAACTTATACATGTGTCATTAAACAGGTTGCAAACTGATTTCACGTGTTTGCTCATTGCCGTAGACCCTGTGGCCCAATGGATAAGGCATCTGACTACGGATCAGGGGGTTGCAATTTCGAATCCTACCGAGGTCTCTCTTTCTCTTTTTTTCAACAATATCATTAAATTCATTCCATCCAAACAGTGTGTGTTCCTTGTAGTCCACTCTAAGACTCCTTTTCCCGTCTCGGTCACGTGATTGAGAACCCCTTTAAATGCAGCGATGCTCTTCTCTGATTGGTCCATTCCGAGTTTGACGAGTTGATTGACAGCTCGTTCTGGCTTCTGATTGGTTGAAATTTTTGACAGTTTTTGGGTCTATAGTAGCCCATAATACTACTTTCCTCGCATTCACAATCTCAACGAATCAGTTAACCTATGGTGAAATGAGGTTAAAAACTATGTGTAATCAACCATGGTATTAACATCCACTACGTATAGAGAAATCGTTTCTTCAAACGATAATTTTAACAAGCTACCTATCATAGATCTTTCATAAACGATAAATTTGTATATAATTAGCCCTACTACCTCACAATGTATGACTTTTGCACATGCTGACGAGGCTAGTAGGCTCTCATAAGAATAGAATACCATTATAGGTCTATACCTTGGCTTTGCCGAGAGGAATGATAGACTCAGTGAGGCATTTCAGCTGGGATGCACTTAGGAGAAAACATAGATGCGGTTAAGAAGTAGATTTCTCTAATTGTGCTGGATTTTTCAGTCCGTCATAAGGTTCTGCCGTTTCGTTTTTCCTTTAAAATCAGTCTTTGTTTTTATAAATGACTCCATAACTAAACTGAAATGAAATACCAAATGAGCCGTACGCCGCATTGATTATTCTGATTGCTCCCGACGATATGTGGTCGCTGGAATCATTCCCGTTTTTAATTCTAAAGTATAACTTAAGGCGGTCAAATAAGGTCAAAAATCATATTTCAGTAACCACAGGCTTTAAAACTACATGGCGATAGACATGTTTACAGTAAGGAGAGGTTAAGGGAAACATAAAAGCGTTGAAAGGTTTGATGCGCTTAGAAACGTAGAACTGATGTAGATCAGTAGACGGAATATACGAATCTCTATTTCCTCCCGAGATTAAATGGGCGCCCAACCTTCACTTGGCAGCCAACGTTATGCCGTTTTCATCACAAGCTTAGTTTGGGATTACAACAAAGTTTGGAAGATCCCACTCTCTATAAGACGTTTTAAAGTTGCAATGACACCCTGTTCCTTATTGAAATAAAAAGAAACCAATAAAGTTTTCCTTTCAAGCAGTCCTCACTATTGACCACTGAAAAGTTTCCAGTGAGAACGAATTGACTTATGATGGTAAAATAAAGAGGTAAACTAAGGCTGGTTTTTCAGTTAACCACGACCTTAGCCTCCTCTAGCTAAGGAAGAGAAACCTGTAGCCGTGTTTCAAAGGAAACAACAGCTGGCTGGGAATGGACTCCTGTAGCTGGCCATCTATCATGCATAAGCTAGAATTATTTAGGATTTTAGCTGGAATGAACTGAAGAGAAAATTGCTATGCACGGAAAATAAATATCTCTTCAGAGGCAGATCTGGATTTCTAAATATTCAAGAGTTTTTCTTATTCGACTCCTTTTCGAAACTATGTTTCCACTTGAAACCTTCCAGACCACTGAATATGCTAATAATGTACGATTGATTGATGTGGTTGCTATAACCGTGGTCAAGTATGTATAAGTCGATGTGGTTCCTCAGGGTCTGAAATTGTCTTCTACTAACCACGGGCTGTAAAGCACGTTGTGAATCAGCTAGGAAAAAGCTAAATAGTGGTGCTGATAGAAACATTCGGGCATGTATCTTGTCCGAAATCAGATCAACGCGGAAGCTTTACTTTTGCTTGTTTGGTGGAATTTCAGTCATCTCAAACTGTTATAACAGTACCCTTTTTAAAATTCCTCTCTATCGAAGACTTTTAATTATGTGAAGACAAAGTGACACGTAATCTGGATCGAATTTTACACAGACGGGAGCTAAGACTTTGAATGCGATCGCATGGGAGCTTTTAAAAGAAAACGCCTTGTGCAATTTGTGATGTTACCAAATTGCCTTTTAGACCCAATTGGTCAGTATTAGCGAGACGTCCATATTTCTCTCTAAATTCAGCAGCTGAAGTTTACATTGCCAATTTGAAGGAGTTTCTTAAATTGCTTCCTTATACCTGTTGTCGGTATTTTACCATGTTCCTCCCATTCATAATCACTACGAATTAACTTAATGTTGAACTGAGGTCAAAAAATGCGTTATCAACCGTGGCGCCAACATCCACCACGCCATTGCGAATGATAAACTCAATGAAATAGAACTGGAATGGACTGGACATAAAACTTTGATGCCGTTAAAACGTGTCCCTATTTGTTCAGAATTTAATCGTTACAAGGTTCATTTTCGTTTTTCCTTAAAAAACACTTTGCCTAAATGATCCAGAACTCAGTAAGAAAATGACATACCAACTGAATCGTACGCCGCATTGACTGATATGATTGCTTCCGACAATGGTCGCTGGAATTATTCCAGTGTTTAATTCTAAATTATAACTTAAGGTGGTCAAATGAGGTCAAAAATAATATTTCATAACCATAGGTTATTAATAGTTTTTATTTTCGTATTTCTTTATTGACCTTGTATTGTACATATATATTGTGGAGAGAATCAATAAAAAAACCACATGGCAATCATGTTTGTGACGTTAATGGAATCATAAAACGTTGGTTAGATCAGTCAGCAGAAGATACGGTTATCCATCTCCTCCCGCGATTAAATGTGGGCGCAGACGCTATTAAGAGGGTAGTCCGGTCAAATGCCTTATCCTTCTTATATTTCAGTGCACTTTTACTTGAAAATCTCGCCCCAGATTTCATTCAATCGTGAAATGGCTCATCTATTTTGGCGTACCTCTACAGCAAATGTTTGTGAGTGTTGTTCTTACAAGTTTTTTTTATTGCTTTAAAGGAAGAAAGGTTTGGGGGACGGGGTAATGTGGATAAGTAAGGACAACTGGAAAATATCATTTGGATTTGTGGGTGGTTGAAAATTAATAGTAAAAGTGAATAAGTAGACCATCGCCAGAAAGTCCGCCACCAAAACAAAGTGCCCCGGATTGCTAATTCAGACTGCCCCCCTTAAATGGCATTAGAAGACTTTTTGAAAACTGCTTCTAGTGAGTGTAAATCCTTTTCAGCACCATAAAACACACATTATCCTTTTGAATCATTTTAATCTTGTATTTTCCAGGCTTGTGTTAATTCTTGTGTTTTCTCCGGTCCTTTCTCCTGATTATTCCTCCTGCAACAAAAATACGTTTTAGACTTTTGCAGTTGTTTTTAGCAGCGGATATGTGCTGAACACAAACAGAAATAAGAAAAAAAAAAAAGAGAAAAATTCCCGGAAGTTTGTATCTCTTTTAAGCTCCCCTTGGGCCAGATTTTCGAATGAGGACTCCCCCCCAGGTGGAAACAGTGGGATTTGTTGGTCAGTAGTAAAACATACTGCATTTTAAATTTACATATTATGTCAAATATAATTATTTTATACTTACATTTTGAAGAAGGTAAACCTTATAGTCCCCCTAAGAGGGGGGACCGACTTGCTAAAGGAACAGCTTGGTGTTGGGGCCAATGGCCCACACCTCTTTAGCAGGGCCAAGGTATGGACCCATTGTCCCGCGCTGTTTGTGGCTTGCCATAGTTGTTCCAAATTGGCTGTAAGCGACTGTCTGTTCTGAAACGGAAAATGAATGTTACATTATTCATTGCATTTCTGACCACTCCCCAGTCCCGGGGAAACACTATGAGAAATTTGAAATCCAAACTAACAATTGCTGGCCAACGAACTGGATTCCCCTCCTGAAAAGGAATTGTATAATATTATTCTCTGAAATGGCCCATTGCATGTTCACTCCTGGGCTTTGGCAGGGGAGGAGGGGAGTGGGTGGCCAAGGGCTGACAGCTCACAGAACAGAAATGGGGACAATGGAGCTCTCACTAATGAAAGCTGAAATTCCTGTAAAAAAACTAAAATAACAAAAAGAAAAAGCCTTGGCCCAGGTGATCTGAGTAGGTCAAAAAACAAACAAAGATCAAAACCCTTTTTGAAAGACAAAAGCATAACAAACAAAATTCCTCAGACAAGTTTTTCTCATTTTTCTCATATTGTTTTGTGTTATTTATCACTTTTCTAGTTATCTGTTTTGGATGCGAAAGCATTTTGATGTAGATGCAGATGTAGACAAGCACCTGTATAAAGTGCCATTCTTGCACATTTTGGGTTGTTTTGGCCTAAAAAATTGAACACAAAAATTAACTGTGTCTATATCAGATATAAAGCCACTCATTAAACATTGATTTCTTTTGTATTCCATTCATGAATTATTAATGAATTTTTGAAGTAAAGTACTTTTCAGAACAACTGCATCTGGAGGAAAGACCTCTCCTAGTCCTCAGCTTTTGGAATGTGAAAGCGAGCAGACATTCTCACACCTGAACAAACTTAGTTTGGGAGAAACTCCTCCTCAACTCCTATGGGAAATGGTTTTTCTCATTCGAGAATAGGTGTGTGCAGCATAAATGATTTGCTGACATTCAAAGAACAATTTGTTCATTTCACAAGTACTTACATTATAACTGCACATACTAAATACCTGATTATAATTTCTTACATAACCAGCTGCATTGATGGATATCCAGGATTAGACATCTACAGTAAATTGTATTCACCTGAATCACTAGCCACTGGGCTAATGACCTTTAGAAAACTACTAGCCCACAGTGCAACTAAGGAGCCCAAGCTCCTTCCCAGGATCTTGGTCACTGTAAGGGTGACCATGCTTACCAAGACCATGTGTAGATTAAAAGAGGGTTTCAGTTGATCCACAGTTTTCTGGTTAAGACCACATGGAATGGTACAATGTAGTTTTTAAATACATCCTTTGTCATTCTCATTAAAACTATATGTGATTTGTCATCTTAAGTCTACTAGCCCAAGGTATACTAAATGTGTGATTTTTACTAACCTCCGGCTACAGGGCTAGTGGAGATGTCGAACCCTGGACATCGGTTTTGGGTTTTCAAAACCACAGTAAACCCATATGGATTGTTGTTGAAAATAGCAAAACCGGAAGCTGAAATTAATATTTGCTTTGCTTCGATTCCCTAAACTCATAAATTCTGTGCATAATTTGTTCAAAACGTGTTCCATCTCAGTTAAGTCTTAGATCTGTAGATTATAGCAATCAAGCAGCCATGAAATACAACCTGTTACAA
This sequence comes from Pachyseris speciosa, assembly GCA_016490735.1. Taxonomy (NCBI): domain Eukaryota; kingdom Metazoa; phylum Cnidaria; class Anthozoa; order Scleractinia; family Pachyseridae; genus Pachyseris; species Pachyseris speciosa. Next base: position 1,023,631 of record JAEMWC010000215.1, on the reverse strand, counting down.
ATTTTCTCATCTTTATCATTCTGCGGGTTGAGATTCTGGGATCATAATCATTTTTTGTCCCAAATCCCACAACAACGTAATCAGCAGAAAAGTATTGTGACATAATTAAAAAACTGGTGCTTTATCCTGGTGCAAATTACCCTGCTAGCAGCAGACACTGGTGTGAATTGCAACTGCCAAGAAATAGTCTTGCATCACTTAAGCCAATTAGTCTTACAGAACCTAACACTGAAAATGTGACAAGGATACCTCACAAATTAATGTCATCTAGTAAGCTGACGGAAGCCACTCTAAGGGCACTTAGAGTGCCTAGGTGATGGTAACCTGTGATCAGGCGAAGTTTTTTTTGTGGCGGGAGGAAGGAAAAAACTACATCTGATTAAATTTCTTGTCAATTTGTATGCCACCCTCTAAATTAACGGTTCTGTCAACACGAACGACAGATGCCATGAGACAAGCATGAGCTGTCAACAGCGATGTTATTTTGTGTCATATGATAAATGTCAGCCAATCAGATTTTACCAGAAATCCATGCAATTTTTGGCGTCAAGGAAAGGAACTTTTAATAATGCTCAACCGTTGATACAGTTCCTGTTTAAAACGTCAAGAAATAAAGAATTTAATGAAAAAATTGGCCGGTGGAATGGTAGAATCCTTTATTTTATTGCAAAGTGATCAAAAGTGTTGAATAAACTTTGATTCTGCAGCAGCACTTCTTGCAAACAGCATGCCCGTAAAATAAATGATTCGTGAACACAGTTCTTCCACGATCTGATTTCTCGATTTCTCTGTGGACCTCGACTGACTAGTAAACTACCCAGTCGCAGCAGCACAATCTGCCTTCTTTTTAGATTCCCGAAATGTTGGTTCCGACTTACCACAGCTACAGAGTGTTAGAATCAGTCAGAACAATGCATTTTTTTCATCACTTTTGGGACAATTAGTAAATGACACTCTGATCTTGCCAAATCCCATGGGAAGTACAGCTAAAATGTCTTCTTTTAGTCAAACAATCCTTGAGATGCATTCCATTAGCTCTTCCTTCAAGGATTTGTGAATAAATTGAAGAGAGTAAGTTACAGCTGCCGCAAATTCACCCTGTGCCCCATGAGCCGACATAAATTATAACAGCTTACTTGTGTTGAGTTTGCAGTGGAAGTCACATATGTAAATCAAGTAGCCAATCGGAACAGGGCTCAAAAGATTGTTTTGTTCTTCGACCAATCAGAAAAAAGTCCAGATTCTGGATGAGAAACAGACAAATTGACAAGAAATTGTATCAGGTGTAGTTTTTTACCGTCCTCCCGCCACGAAAAAAAAAAGTTCGCCTGATCGCAGGTTAAGCCGCGGCTACACGAGCGATTTTTTGCTTGCGATGGTGATGCGATTTTTTCAATTTTGTCGCGTCATCAGCACGCGATGAAAATCGCAAGTGTAGCCACCTTTGAACGTCGCAAGAAAAAAATTGCGAGAAATTGAATGAGTTTAATTTTTCGCGATTCTTTTTCTGCGATTTTTTGAGCTGTCGCATCACCTGTGCAAGGGTGGCTACACGGGTGATTTTCACTGCGCGCTGGTGACGCGACAATTTAAAAAAATCGCATCACCATCGCAAGCAAAAAATCGCTCGTGTAGCCGTGGCTTTAAGGTGATGGATCAACTGTGATGCGCCCATCATCTGCTTTGAGGATGAAAATAAAGCTATTGCGGATTGACCAGATTTGAAATTATTTAGCCCATTAAAATGTTAAATAGCTTATGCAAACTGGCAACGCGGCAGCCCTTTCTACGATGGCAATTTTAAGCCCAATTTACACTACAGAAAAAATGGGTCCAGACCCAAAAAAAGTTGGTATGTTTACACAGCACTTTCGAAAAGCAAAAGGGGTCCGGACTCATTTTTTTCACTTTTGGGACCATAGGCCCCAAAACCAGAATCTGGATCCATTGCATGCAAACATGGAATGGAAGGTTTACACAGCAAAAATATCTGGTCCATACCAACTTTTTTGGGGTCCAGACCCATTTTTTACAGTAGTATAAATGGGGCTTTAGGGCTCCTTTACATGGAGGTAGGAAGATCCTAGAAGGCAGATCATCCTAGCGCCATATGTTTTCTGCATTCAGTTTACATGCAAAGGGTCGTACTTGGCCCTAACACTAGGATCTTCCTAGTCTTAGGATCATCCTAGCTGAAGTTCCTAGCACCAGGAAGATCCTAGCACCATGTAAACTGCTTTCGCTAGGAAGATCCTAGCACGAGGGACAAAAACAACAAACCAAACAAACATGGCGGCGGCCGGGCGATCAGCGGCTAAATTAAGGAAGACAATTTCGTCGAAATTTCCGACCAAAATTTCTGCATGTAAACCAAACGAAACGTTGGTTCGCCGTCTAGGATCGTCCTAGTTCTAGGATCTTCCTGCCTCCATGTAAACAGCCCCTTAGTATGACGGCTTTTTCTCACAAATGAACGTAAACCATCAGTAGTGATTGAGCTGTGAGCTAAGTACTTACGTAGCCTGTGTACAGCCGCCCCTCCCCTCAAAAAAATCGGAAGGAGCGTCTGTGATTTACCGTTGATAATCGTGTTCAGGAATAATTTTGCATAAATTATTAGAGTGATTTACGCTGACCAAAACTTCCGAGGCTCACATTTCTGTAGAGGTAGATTCCAATATGGCGGTCGATGCGGGAGAGTTTAGTCGTGCATTAAAGAGTGTTTGCGACATTTTAAAAATTCCTTCGCTTTACAGCGAGCAAGAAAAATGCTTAGAAGCACTTTTTAAAGGAAAAGACGTATATGCAAGTCTTCCAACCGGGTACGGAAAGTCCTTGATCTTCTATGCGGCTCCGATCGTCGCCGATTTTTTTGAGGGGAGGGGCGGCTGTACACAGGCTAGTACTTACGGTGCGATATTCATCTATCGAAGGGCACCCAACGACAAGTTTCGGTAGATATCTGTTCGGTGGAGGGTAATTCGCCTTGCGCTTTCGGCGTCGATTAAAGAGTGCACTCGGATTTTCGTAACTAAAACGTAGCCTAAAAGATTCGAAATTGGGAAATCATAACGCCTGAGGTTTTCGGAAAGGTCGTAATTGCTGTTTTTGGCAGTCAAAAACGTCAGCTAGCATTTTCGGAGAGAAAATAGTTCTCTAGTAAGTTCGTGGAAAGGTAATTTCAGCTTGTATTTTCTGAAAGGAAGATTTTGTTCCCTAACATTTTCGGGCAATTAAAATTTCAGCTAGGGAATCCGAACAGATGAACTTCTTCTAGCTTATGAAAACATCGCTTTAAACAGACTTCAAACACCATAAGGCACTTAAAAATAGCTTTCTACAGCTTTTGGTTGATTTGGCTCGTTGGGTGCCCCTGAAGTACACATGTAAGCTTAATTTACTGTAATTCCTGTAACATGACAGAAATCTTACCAGATCTTCATCAACAGTGCCTTGTAATTACTCAGTAAGTTGCTGTTGGTCTTCTTCTTCTCTTCCTCTCCTTCTTTTTCACTCACCGCAGTTGCCAAAATACTTTTCAGCAGTGAGCATCGCAGTAAGTACGTTGTGTATTAGTCACGCGGATTCGTGGTTAAAACACAGCTGTTTTGAGCCCTGTTTATTCTTTTAACCATGGTTAAGTACCACTTTTTGAGCAGTTTTATACCTCTGTTGAGTGAAAGTCTGGGTATATAACAAAATACACTTCATGTAGGGTTTACCTAAAACGAGGAATCAGGAATCCGTCCGGGATGGAATCCGGAATACGAAATACGGAATATAAGAAGTTTGGTAGAAATTTTTGACAAAGGTTGAAGTCACTTGGGTAATAATATGGTCAACAAATTATATGATGACTTAGCCTTAATTTTGCAGCAATCAAGCCCATGAAGTTTATTCTAGGGCACCTTTTTAATACTTTGGTTTTGCTTTTAATAAACCGCCTGATTCCTTTAAAGCACACAGCTTTCAATCACACCACAACGATACTAATCAATGTTTTGTGCATTTTGAACATTTTAAAATCAACTCATTTTAATTGAAAGCACCTTTTCTTATTCTTTTTGTCGATGAATAGTGTTAGGCCTGTCCACAAGTTGACGGCAACTTTTTGAACAACTTTCGATTTTCGATCAACCTTTTTTTATTTCGAGCAACTTTTTTTCCGTTTTCAATGTTTTGTTATTCATTTCAGCTAGATCTTTATAAAACAAGAGCTATTTTTTGCTTATTATTTTAAACGCTTTGTGACCAAAAAGCAGAGAAAAAGCACTTTGCATATCTTGACTTAATTGTGCGTGGGAACGCTTACGCGTGATTGGTCATTGTCTGTTGCTCCATGCTGGAATGTTTGGGAACTGTATCGGTGCGTACATTTCAGGTTGTCGAGTGGCCGTCGATAAGACGAGGAACATGGGACATTCCGGAACATTCCGGAACATCTCCAAAAGACGTGAAGAAAGATCACTTTAAAAAAAAAACTTTAAATATACAGAAAAAAAGAAAATTACACGAAATAAATATAATCCGAGAGATTAATTGGAGAAAAAAAGAAGACAAAAAATATTTATTCCAAAAAAAAGACGTTTATAAATGCTCCACCTGGAAATGATAGCTATGGGGGCTGGGTGAGGATTGTTTTAGCGCTTTCGTTTGCTTACAACATTTTCACCCTCATACAGTTGTACCGTCTTCTGTCATTGCTCTTTTTTTTTTTTCGAAAAAACCTAAGTCAGTATGGAACCCAATATTCCTTGAAACTTTTATATAGGAACCTTGAGCACGCAAAATCCACTGCTCTTCACTTCTGATTGGTTAAGGATATCTACAACAACTGACGACTCGGTCAGGCCTACTTTTACAGTAGGCCATAAACGTGGTTAATCTGCTCCAAGAAAGATTTTCTTCCCAATAGCAATGCTTCTCACTCCGTTTTTGCAGCGAGGGCTGCACTGCATGGGCCTGTTCGTTTCTTAAGGTTAAACTAGTGTAAAATCTCGCGGATCAGCTCTTTAAGTTGCATTTAATGATCCTGCATACGGTCTTTCTTAATAGTTATCCTTATATCCCTCCACATCGACTCAACTGGAAAGAACAAACCAAGTCCCAGACTAAGACTTCACTCCTGTCACCTACCTCCTCCTGTAAGACATGTATCGTCTTCACGGTCAGTGCTTATAGCTTAAGATCTTCGATAGCACCTGTCCTTTCTATTCCGAGAGAGTCGGCAACTTTTCAGCACTCGGCAGCAACTACTTTTAATAAGCTCCCTGTAGCTATTAGAAACATGACTGAGTATAACTCCTTTAGTCGTAGTGTGAAGAGACATCTTTCGTGTGGGGAACTTTAAGCAGTGACACAATTATAAATTGTACATATAATATTCTTAATTTTTTATTTTTATTATTTATTATTATAATTATTATTATTTATTATTTTTTAGGCAATTTTTTGTCATCATTTATCTCTGCAAATGTTAACTTAGCGTTTTTAACAGTTTTTCTTAGGTTTGTTTTAATTGTAATTAACTTAAGTTAAATATTTAGTGGAAATGCTGTTAATAAAGTCATTATTATTATTATTATTATTATTATTATTATTCGGTTCTTTTAACCCTCTTATTAATTATTAATTCCAGTCTCTAGATTCCGTATTCAGGAATCCGGATTCCAGATTCCAGATTTTGGATTCCGGATTCCGGATTCCGGATTCCATGTTTTAGGTAAACCCCTTAATGTATGGTCCCTCGGGAAACTAGTTAGTTTTGTTTTCCCTCGAGTCCTGATGTTTCCCAAGACGTAGTCGGGGGAAACATCAGGACTCGAGGGAAAACAAAACTAACTAGTTTCCCGAGGGACCATACATTAAGTTCTTTGTTATATACTGAGACTTTCCCTTCAACAATCACAGCAAAATGAACAAACAAACAAACAGAGACAGCCGGGGGGGGGGGGGGGGGGGCTAAAATACAGGTCACAGGTTACAGGTCAGACAAAATTAAAATAAAGAAAATTAAAAATTATTTGAAAAATGGCTTATAGCGATGCCTTACACTTCCCAACCAGTGAATATTGCCAGTAACTTGCCATCCTTCTTAGGCACTGGCGAGAATAAAGAACGTGATAAAACGGGAACATTCACGAAATTAATTCGAATGAAAGTCGAATGCAAGGACTGGAATTGGAACTCAGTTAGCCAGCAGATAAATAAATATTACACTAAACCAGCAAGCGAAAGGATTGTTCTGAGGGAATGTCAGCCAGGGGTAAAAAGGGTGAAGAGCGGTTCGTTGGGTACTCCTGTGTGGATTATTACTCCCCGGCAGCCCGGAAGAGTCTCAAATAAAACTAACTGTCCGGGAGTCAGAAATTTCTATAAAATTTCTGCAAAATGCCTCATTCCGACTGCCTGAATGTATTATATCTTCGTTTGGAATTGCCAAGCGATTATGGAAAGGAAGATGGCTTCGCGGCTGACCTTTTTTACAGACCATATTGTGAAATCGCCATAATCTAGACAGAAAAATTTTGTGGCTTAAGTCACGGGCACGGTTTCATGGAGGCTAAATGCCTGGCAGTCTGAGATTTTTATCTAAACTGAACGTGAAGTCTCGTGTAAATCTTTGAGCATATTCTACTTTTCTAGAAGTGCCAAGCGATTACAAAAAATTCAATACAGCTCTACTGGTAACATAATTTTCTGCAAATTGGCAAGCCAATTGCGGCTTGACACGCGAGCACGGTTTCACGTAGGCTATAAAAATGCCCACAATCCAAAATTTTTATCTCACTTCTACAGAAAGTCTCCCATGTAAACCTCCTGAAACTGTAATCAGATTAGCAGGTAATATATACAAGTTTAACAAGCTTTCCACTAAAAAGATTAGATGCAACACACAACGACTGTTTAATAAAACGAGAGGCAGGCAGAAAGATAAGTTTGATAACATATTGCTCGAGAAACAGTCCTCTGTTTGATCGACTAGAACACCTCATGTCGACATAACACCTCAAGTCGACAAATCCAAATGGGTTATCAACTTATCCTCCAGGTCCTTAAGTGACCCCGAAGTGTCTTTACTACAGAAAGGGTTAAATTTCGCTGTAACACCTAGTAGCATCCCAACGACTGAGATAATTGCTAAAGTGGAGTCTGCCATAAGACCACTTGACGCAGAACAGGCCGACACTGTCAGAAGAAGCGTGAACTCTATTCTCCAACGGGCTAGGCCTCCCAAACCTAACATTACCAGGGAGATGCGACATGCACTCAAAGGTATGAAAGAGGATGCCTCCATCATGATTCTCCCAGCAGATAAAGGTCGTGCCAGTGTAGTGCTAGATAAGAACACCTATCATGATAAGATGAAGGCACTGATTTAGACTGGTCCATACCGACTTCTTAAGAAGGACCCAACGGAACGCTTAACCCGAAAGTTGACTGAAAAACTTCTGAGCCTGAAGCGAGGTGGACACTTGACAGATTCTGTCAACCATCATATGCGTATACGTCCTGCTGGGGTTCAATTTATGAGAGAAAAGCCAGAGAGATTTATTGAGGGCAATACCGAAAATTCATGGCTAAGATACCTGAATAACTGTATGTGTATTCAAGGTACATGGGCTGATGCACTTATCATTCAAGCGGTTGCGGATGCATTAAAAGTTACTATACAAATAGTAGAATCTAATCAAGGGTTTGCAACACTTACCACTGTTTACCCAGTTCAGGACAGAAATACTTCTTCTATAATTACTATAGGTCATATTGATGAATGCCACTATGTATCAACCACTGTCTTACCATCAAATGCCTCCATTTCAATGTACAATGAATCAACGAATGATACTCAGTCATCAAGAAATAAGCATTTTATTGCGTCCATATATGCAGTTTGTTTCTCTGTCATCAAATCATGCACTTACTGGGATTCTTCAACACTACAGGCTCTCTATGAACATGTATGTTTGTTCTATGAGAAGTGTAATGTAGACCGTGTAACGATATCGCTGTTATCTGTTCTGTTTGTCTATTTACTTCCGGTCCACGTACGTCACTTCTCCATGGCAACGGAACTTTAGAGGCCATGCTTTCCGGTTTTCATTAGATACTGATTATCGGACGAGTCGATTAAAAAGAGCTGTTTAGTCCACTAGTATGCGTTTCTCTGTTCTTCTTAAGAACAACGTTACATGGTGTCAGTGATGTGGGATTCTTCCTACTGAATCGTCGCTGAAATAGGTGAGTGAATTTTCAAGCGAAACCAAGTGAATCTAGTTCCTAATGCCCGAAACAAGCTCGACTGGTCAAGCGCCAACAGGCACACAGACAGCAACTCCTCAGTTCATCCAGTCTACTATTCCTTTACCGTCGAAACTAGACTTCAAGGGGAACTTAGCTGTGAATTGGAAGAAATTCAAGCGGCTTTGGACAAACTACGAGATCGCCTCGCGGCTCCGTACGCAAAGCAGTGATCTTCGAACAGCCACATTGTTGACATGTATTGGCCCAGATATCCTGGAGATTTACGACGGTTTGCCCTTTGGAAATGAAGAGGAGAAAACCGACATTGATAAAGTGATAGAGCTTCTAGACGCTTATTTCATCGGTGAGACGAATGAAATATACGAAGCCTATTTGTTTAACCAGAGAGTGCAGGAGGTCGGTGAGTCATTTGATGCTTTTCTAACAGCTTTACGTTCGTTAGCTAAAACGTGCAACTTTGGCGCCATGCAAGATCGAATGATTAGAGACAGAGTTGTGGTAGGAATTAGAGATAACGGCACTCGGAAAAAGCTTTTAGCTGAGAACAAACTAACCCTGAACAAGTGCATTGATATTTGCCGTGCGAGTGAAACCACATCCAAACAACTCAAGGAGATGTGTCATGCAGAGGAGGTTAGCGCCATTGCCACAGGCCACCCAAAATGGAAGACAGGCGTGCGAAATAACAAAGGGCGAAATCCCAGTAAAGTTCAACACCCCATGCATAACAAATTACCGGAACCAGTTAGATGCAAGTTCTGTCACAGAACCCATCCTCTCAAAAAGGAACTCTGTCCAGCATGGCAGCACAAATGCGATAATTGTGGTGGAATGAACCACTTCTCAGTGGCTTGCAGAAGTCAGAAAGCTAGCAAACGGCAAACTAAGAAGTCAGTTCACAATGTAGAACAAGAGGTTCATGAGTTTAATGACGAAGATTCTGATGATTATTTATTCAGTGTAGAATCAGTGAGCACACTTCATGCAAAAAACAGTCCTAAGAAGATCTATGCTAACATATAATACACCGTCGTCCCAGCAGGCCACACAGCACTCCTTGGTGCTGAATCAGTGCAGCAGTTTGGTCTCATCGTGATCAATACGGATAACATCAAGTCTCTCTCGAATGAGACACCTACACAGCCGGATCTAGTGAGCGAATTCGGAGATGTCTTCTCAGGAGAAGGAAAGCTCAAAGGAAAGCTTCACCTAGAGATTGATAAGTCTGTATCTCCTGTGGCACTCCCAGTGAGGAAAGTCCCTTTCGCAGTGAAAGAGCCTTTAAAACAGGAACTAGAACGCTTAGTCAAGACAGGCATCCTGCAACCAGTAGATGTTCCAACAGACTGGATTTCCTCAATGGTGGTTATTAAGAAGAGTAATGGGAAGATAAGGCTATGTATCGACCCAAAGCCTCTCAATGAAGCACTCAGAAGAAACCATTACCCCCTGCCAGTGATTGATGATCTGCTACCGCTACTTACAAATGCTAAAGTCTTCAGCGTAGTTGACGCAAAAAACGGGTTTTGGCACGTGCAGCTAGATGACGAAAGCAGTCTCCTAACCACGTTTGGTACCCCCTGGGGAAGGTTCCGCTGGACTCGGTTGCCCTTCGGGATATCGCCCGCCCCGGAAGAGTTTCAGAGGAGACTGGAATACGCCCTCGAAGGTCTTGATGGAGTTAAGCCAATATTTGATGATATCCTTGTTTTCGGTGTCGGAGAGACCCAAGCTGAAGCACTGTCTGACCATGACGCAAAGCTGAGAGCATTGTTTGAACGCTGCCGCACAACTGGCATTAAGCTGAACAAAGAGAAGCTTAAGCTTCGCTGCAAAGAAGTGAAGTTTATGGGACATGTGATATGTCAAGATGGTCTCAAGCCTGACCCAGACAAAGTACAAGGTATCAAAGAAATGCCAACCCCAACCAGCAAGCAAGATCTCAAGAGACTTCTCGGCATGGTAAACTACCTCCAGAAGTTTGCTCCTAATCTGTCTGAAGTTACCGCCCCAATGAGAGACCTTTTGAAAGAAGGGAACCAGTTCTATTGGGATGAGCAAGTACAAGGACGCAGCCTCAAGCGAGTTAAGGAGATACTCTCAGCTGCCCCTGTCCTCAAGTTCTTTGACCCCAAAGAAGACGTAGAACTGCAGTGTGATGCATCTGAAAGAGGACTTGGTGCATGTCTTATGCAAGGAGGCCAACCTGTGGCCTATGCATCTCGTTCCATGACTGAAACCGAGGTGAACTATGCCCAGATTGAGAAAGAGATGCTTGCAATTCTGTTCGGAGTAGAACGCTTTGAGCAGTGTGTGTATGGTCGACCAGTCAAGATCCAAACTGACCATAAACCCTTAGAGAGCATCTTCCGGAAAAGCCTACTCAGTGCCCCGAAACGTCTCCAGCGAATGTTGCTGAGATTGCAGAAGTTTGACCTCCAAGTGTCCTACAAGAAAGGGACTGAAATGTATTTGGCAGATACACTGAGCAGAGCATATGGAGTATGCAAGAGCACAAGAGAAGATGTAGCAGAACATGTCGTGTACATAGAGGAGATGAGAGGAGATACAGAAAGAGAGCTAGAGTGTATCAATATGATACAATACTTGCCAGTATCGGAAGTAACGCAGATTGCCATCCAGCAAGCAACAGAATCTGATGCTACCCTGAGAGAGCTGAAGACAACAATCAGACAAGGTTGGCCAGCTAGTAAGGCAGAGGTATCAGCAAACATCAGAGATTATTTTCCCTTTCGGGAAGAGCTGTCATTGCAGAACGGACTTGTCTTCAAAGGTGAAAGACTAGTTATCCCCGTGAGTGTGAAAGATGACATATTGGCTAAGATCCACCGGAGCCACATCGGCA
>JAEMWC010000215.1:987500-1007500 GCA_016490735.1 Pachyseris speciosa | reverse complement strand
GGTGAAACTTCCTTGGGCGTTCCTGTCAAAAGTACATCCCCTTCCTCTAATGTCATATTTAGACTGATGTAGCTTAGCAGCTGTGGAATCTAAAAGATGAAGTCTTGTGTATTGCCATCTTGTTTCATTTTTCCATCGACCTTGAGGCATAGTTCAACGTTACTGGGATTTTTCCTTTGGGTAAGGCTCGAATTAATATTCATAGCACGCATGAAGTGACTTTCATTCTTTCCGGTCTTTCCAAATACTGTAGATACAGGTCCCGTGGAGCAGTTTTTAAAGTGGGGGAGCCGCTCGCGCATTTTGAAGTGAGGGGAGGGGACTAACTCTAAAAATAATTAAAACGCACATAATTACGTTTAATTCATAAGCTTTGTTCAGCAGCTAACATATTTTATTAACTCAAAAACTCGAGTGTAATAATAATATTTATGTCCTTTTCTATACTTTCAAATCAAATATTCAAGCATTTAGAGAAAGGGGTTAGTGAGAAAATAAACTTTGTAGTCACACTTAACGTAATCTGTAAACGAAGGTAGAGTAATCATAACTTTGTTCATTTATTCGCTTACTGACGAAATCGGATTCTCTGAATGTACCGTAATTCCTTTTTCGATTGTTGTTATGCACTTATCAATTGAAATCCTCACCCCTGGGATAGGGTAGAGGTTTGACTTCATGTCAGCTAAAATGATGATAAACCCCCACCCTACTGGGGCACTTAAACTTGTAAAACCCCCACCTACAGTCCTGTAGGAGGAAAACTGAACGTGAGAGCAGACGTCTGCATGCAGGCTATGTATCGGCTTTTAATTTCAAACTTTTTCTTATAGATACAACAAAACCAGGTTTTTATTGGTTTAGGCAGTGAAAAGAACTATGTTCAGCTGTATCCATAAATTAAACTTAAGACTCATTCATAATATTATTTGCATCATTATTTTTGCCAAGATAGGTAACTTTGCTTGAAACGAGATAGACACTTCTGACAAGTGAACTATGTAAAGAAAATAAAATGCTGTTAAATAACCCACCTACCATCATGACAATACAAGCCCATCATCAGCATCCAAAACAAAGCAGGTGGCTGTTTAAATTCAAACACACAGCAAAGCAGCTTAAACTGTTCATAACATGACTAACATTTGACCAGTAGCATTACATACATTGGCAATGATTTACTGTGATGTAAATAAGATGCAATCAATCATAAAAGTTTAACCACTGAGTGTTCGCATTATTATCGCTTTTATCATTATTGCTCAAGTAAAACTTTTTTCCAGAACTGTCTATTTTCTTCTCATGTCCTGTGATCAAAGAGTTTCGGAATACATTGTTGCAATTCTGCTTAACTGCTTATATGTAATATTTATTTATTATTGCAATAGTCTAATCAGTAAGTGAAATGGTGCAGCTTTATTCAGCACAAAAGAACACTGCCAGCTAAAGCCCGCCGCACACGTGAGGAAACAGCTGAGCAAAATGCCTTGCGAGGCAGTTGGCTCAGCCGTTTCCTCAAGTGTGTGACGAAATTTTAGTGAGAAATTTGCCTCGCGAGGCCGTGAGAAAAATATCAAACATGTTTGATATTTTTTGCCTCACGAGGCAAATTCCTCATCGTTTGCGGCAATTTTGAGAATCTGGCTGAGCCCAATTAATCGATCATCCAATAAAATTGCACAGCCTACTCACGTGACTTCAGAGCTTGGAGTTCAAGATGGCGGCAGAGATGGAAAAGGTGGCTCTTCTAGTTGTTCTTTTACTTCGACAAATCCGTCATAGGAGGACAGCTGGCCGCACAAAGACATGGGCAAGACAATGGATAGCAACAAGGAGCTACCCCAATCTTCTACGGGAATTGCATGTCGAAGACCCTGAAGCTCTCCGTCAATTTCATCAACTGGATAGAGAATCCTTTGAAAAAGTTCTGGCTATGGTTGGGCCTTTAATAACCAAGCGGGACACATGCATGTGAAGAAGTCTTCCCCCCCCCGGGCGAGAAACTTTCAATAACCTTAAAGTTTCTCGCTACAGGTAGATAGTGAATACATATGTAAAGTTTTGTTATTTTCTCGCCCATGTCTTTGTGCGGCCAGCTGTCCTCCTACGACGGATTTGTTGAAGTAAAAAGAACAACTAAAAGAGCCACCTTTTCTATCTCTGCCGCCGCTCTGAAGTCACGTGAGTAGGCTTGGATGATCGATTAATCGGGCTCAGCGAGATTCTCAAAATTGCCGCAAACGATGAGGAATTTGCCTCGCGAGGCAAAAAATATCAAACATGTTTGATATTATCCTCACGGCCTCGCGAGGCGAATTTCTCACCAAATTTTTGCTGCACACTTGAGGAAACGGCTGAGCAAACTGCCTCGCGAGGCATTTTGCTCAGCTGTTTCCTCACATGTGCGGCGGGCTTAAGAGAATTTTAACTCACTGATCTCTGCTGTCAAAATACATATTCTCCTTACTCTTGTCTTACTGGGAGGATTTGAATTAATGCTGTGACATTTCAAGCTTCAAGGTGACCATTTCCTTTATTCCTAGAACTGGCGTGCTTGATCAGATATTGATATTGTAAGGAGAAATTTGATACTGGTCACTAAATATATGGAAAGTTAAACTACACAAATGGAAATTAATAATAATAATAATAATAATAATAACTTTATCTAGCAACACTTTAGTTTGAACTGTAGGAAGGTTTGGCTGCACACCAAATTCACTCAGCTTCAGCTCTTTCGTCCAGCTCTACATCAGCATCATGATGCATTTGCACCAATACATCTGCTATTTGATTCTTTTCCCCAGAAATGGTCACCAACTCGTACTTTCCTTTGCAATCTGGGCAGCCATCCAGAATCTCCTTCAATTTGCGGATGAACAACACCACCTATAAGAGCAATGGCGTCAAAAAGAATTTTTTTTAAAAATGTTAAAATAAGCTGGCAAATTAAAAGCAGTGTTTTGCTACTCTTCCACACTAACAGTACAGTACAGTCCTCTTCACCCCCAGTGTGGAATTAAGTCTTGCTAACATAAGATCACTGTTAGTCTTCTCCAGATAATAGTTAATAATTTTTTGTGGTTTCCCAAAATGAAGGAAACTCCATTCCCTCCCCCTCCCCCTCCTCCTCCCTTCCCCTCCCCACTGAAGATTTGCCATTTGTGCTCCTTGGCCTTTTATTGTATCGTGTAGTTTTGCTATTCCTCTTTTTGTTTTTGGAACGTTCTAGTTAGTGAAGAAATTATCAGGAGAAACTTGTCTGATCCAGGGATAGTGGAGTTATAAAATACCTGTTCATCTCGCTGTTGGCGACTTAATCCACCCTCTCGGTGTTGGGACATGTCATACAGGGACATCAGGGGTGTGGCATATTCCAGAATAACGTGATATTCATCGATCCCTCCGTCTGGACGCTTCATCTCTATCCGGTGTACAGTGTGCTTGTATGACCTCTTCAGTATTCCACCCCTGTTAATCTGATAATCTGGGAGGTTTCCAGCACATTTCACTCTTGGGTCCGAGTCCTCGATCGTATCGTAGGTGTAGCATGTTTTAGGAAGCAAGATAAACAACTTTTTCTTGAAAATCTTGTGGCGGAAATTCTCCGATTTTGCGATCTGGAATACTAGTTTTGGTAGCACCAACTTCAGGTAGCCGAAATAGTAGCTCCAAGCGAGACCGTCGGCCACGTTTTTGTTTTCTCTCTCGTTGATCTGCGATACTTCCACGGTAGAAAGCTCTCTAAAACCAACAAGAAACAACAGCTGCGGAACCAAAAAGCAGCTCAGAGCAAATAAAGTCAAGTAATCTGAACGGTAAAAGGCGTTGTTATTCTGATGCAGGGTGTAGCAAACGAACAGAACGGACACAACAGAGACAACCAGAATGGAACGGCCAGATCCGAAAGTGAAAGTGGTCTTGAAAACCTTCTTCAAGCTTCCCTCATAGCGAGTCTCCTTGTGTTTAATCTCTTCGATGAAAAGACACATTCTTCGCACCAGCTCACCAAGAACTAAACCCAGGGTAAGAAAAGCAGTTCCAAACATTACAAACTGAATTTCTGTCTTGCTTTCTTCTCTTGAAGCATGTGCGACATGGGCAGCACCGGAGAGGACGACCAAGACTGTTGCAGCAATCACGGCAGCGTTACCACGAGGTTTAGAAAGCGGACCAAATCCATTATTCTGCTGCTGTGGATCCATGTTTGAGGAGGCAGTTTATACGTTTTATGTGAGAAATTATATTTCTTCGATTCAAGGATTTAATCTGAAACGAGAAAATAAAAAATGGTAGGTGAGGTGGCCGCAAATAGACTTATAATTAAATTTCTTCTCGGAAATTTGGTTAGGGGAATCCCCTAGTTGTTAGCTCATGATTGGCCAGAAGCTCTGCATCATTCATTTACCAGGCTTCAAAAGATGCTTAAATAGGATAACTGCTTCACTAGGCACTTTCGGTTTCGCGAAAAATTCCCCGAAGTTAGGCTGAGCTCAGCAAAAAGTATTGTCATTCGTTTTCACCCATTAAGATGTTTGTCTTACATCAAATGTAGTAACCCGAGCTTGTGGCTCCTTATTTGAATGGTGTCGTGCTAGAAAACACCTCCAGGCTCCTGTGCTGGAAGCGCCTGGTATTTGGCGCCAAAGGTACGCCATATTTGAAATGAAATCTGTCAGGTGCAGTGGAAATATGGCGAAAAATGAAACGATTATAGTAATAAGCGACGATGAAGACGAAGTGATTGTACAGCCGACAAACGCTAGTCTACCTGGTGAGGGTAAATTGGCAAAACAAAATGTGCAAAAAACAGTGATTGTCATTCCCGACGACGATTCCAACGATTCAACGTCTACTGATCAGGTATCCAGCTCAACTCGAGATAAGCTTAAACCGAGTCCCTCGAAAAACTCAAGATTAAAGTTCAGCGAGCAGAATATGAAGAAACTGAAAGCGTCGGTAAAATTAATGAAGTTGGACGTAGACAGCTTTAGGAAGGTAAAAGCGGAGAAAGTGAATAATGGTGAGGTGAATGATGGCGGGCATTTAACGTTGCAGGTAAGCAGCAATGAATAGTAAGCTTAATTAAGTTGTCAGCGTAAATATAAGTCGGCCAATTTGAATGTTAAGTGATAGTCTCGTAGCGACTGACATTGATATGCATGAACAATCTGTTTTTCTTGAACATTAAACCACCAACCATGTCAAGGAGCTTTAGCTATAAGCTTAACTTGAAATGGCTCTTGTCATTCACGGCGCGCGTCACCTTGACTGTTATCCAAAGCACTGTAGTTCGGTTCTGGATGTGTTAGATTTGTCAAATCGACAGTGAAAGAAAGGTCGATGTAGTTGATTATAAAATGATGAATTTTCTGGTGTAGAGAGAAAAGTCACCAACTCGTTTCAACACATAGTAAGGGTCCAAAGTCAAGCATAGCTCATGTGATTAACCCCTTTTTGTGACAATCTCATGTCTTTGACTGGCTTCGAGTTTGATAGTCACAACATAGTTGCTTTGAAATTGAGGAGCAATTGCATAATACCTGGCCCACTTTTGTTGACATAAATCTAATTGCACTGTAGTGCGGAGTCTGTAGTCCCATAGTCGCTGACTGTTAAATTGACTAAGTGCTTCAATTAAATGCTACCGGAGTTCATAGGCCCATAGTTGCTAAATGTGAAATGAGCTAAGTGTTTAGATTAACTGCTGCCACAGTCTGCAGTCCCATAGTCACTAAGGGCCTGTTCACATGGAGGTGGGGGACCCCAGGAAGGTGAGGTCTCCCACCTAGGTGGGGTTACCAATCTCTGCATACAATCTCTTTATTTCTCAATCGTGTTCACATGTGAGGTGGGGTACCTCACCAAGGCGGATTACCTGAGGCGGGTTACCCAGTAATCAAACTGGACTTTTGTTGTTTTTTTCCTTTCTTTTGATGGGGGGGGGGGAACTGCTGAGTGCATCAATTTTTTAGGGGGGGGACAGGTAAGTAAGGGGGTTGCTGTACGAGTAAATGTCTCCAGATATCAGATCTCCAGAGTTTGGCATCTCTGCCAGTAGTGACTACATACATTCTACACCCTACCATCAAGCATTAGAGGAACTTGAAGCATTAGTTAATTAATATTTCCTCAGGTAAAGGTGGAAAAAGATGACTCTGTTGTGAACTCTCATCCACCCTGTATACCAGGAGTGGGGATCTTTGAGTCACTGGAGAAGAAGCTTTCTCCTGTCAAGCAGGTAACTATGAACATGAAAAATGTGCCAAATATCACTATTAATAAAAAAAATCATTGTTGGGGATCTACATCCAGTAACAAAAGGTTGAAAAGTCCTCCATCATCTCCATCACTGAGACAGAGTAAACTCACAGAGGAGAGCTTCTCCCCCAAGAAGAGATGTACTATAAATGCATTCCCCAGGCAAGAACAGCCAGTGGCTTATAGTACACCACTCCATTGTTCAGTTCCATTGAGAACTTCTCATCACAATGAAGACTGTGACCCTGGTCTTAGTAAAAGCTTCACGGAAACACAGATGAATTCACTGCAAGCCCTCAAGGAAGAGAACTTTCAACAAACTGTGTTGACTACTGTTAGTAGTTTCATGAACCAAAGCCGAAAACCACCACCAGCACTTGTGTTTTACCTGTTAAATAACATCCTTTTGTCAAAACAAGGCAGCTGCAGTAAGCAATGTTACAGGTTACTTAAACAGATTCAGGTGTTACATCCTGTAGTGGCAAGACAGATGATTTTTCAGAAAATCTCTTGGGAATTTATTTCAATGTTAGTGAAACTATCTAAATGCACTGTCAGCAAGTTTCAGTCAAAAGATAGCAGTCTTGCAGCTAATGCATCACTGGCTTTGTTTTTCCTGGTCAGTGTAATGGAGGATGAAGTAAAAGTGAAAACATTTAGCCACATCAGGACAAGTGCTCATCGCCTTCTGAATGTGTTCAAGTGGGCAAATCACATTCAAGATGTCATCAGCTGGATTGAAAAGTCCACCTTAAAACATCATTCGAAGCAATCTAATCATAGCTGTGCACTTGACATGTGTCCAGTATACCTCTTACAAAGGATGCTGATGTTGTCCCTAGCTGCGAGTGAGCGACCAGAAGACTGTGCATCTCGGATTGCAGATGAAATGATCCTGGCTTACTGTCAGATGCCATCCCTTGTGCATAAAAATCTTTTTCTTCAATCAGTGCAATCGCATGTCTTGAGGGTAAAATTGATTCAGGTTATTATCAACAACTGCTGTCCTCTAGATTACTTAGAGCAGGATGATGATGCAGTTCCTAGAAGTGGGCTGAGACGTGTAATTTTTGTTGATTTCAAGAGATCTCCACCAGGACTGAATGATGGTGTATCATTGTCTGAGAGGGTCAAAAATTGTGAAGAGTTTATTATGCTGCAGGCATATTGGCTTCAAAGCCTTGTCTTCTGTCGGAAAAGGTCTCTTCAGAGAAACACTTCTGATTCATTCCAAACCCTGTCTATGGATGATGAAGATGTGTTGACAGAAATTGACCAAAATGTTGTGAAACTGAGAGCACGGTTAGAAACCTTGTGTAGCCCATCAAAACTCTCTCAAAGGAGCTACCAACTCTTAGACTTAATATCCTCCCTACAGAGTTTTGCTCCAAAACTCCTATAATTACTGCACCTTGTTCATAGAGTTGTGACATACTTGATGCTCAATATAGTTGCAACTTCTTAGTCAATGGACTGCATGAACATGTTGTTCATAATACGTGAACAACAAAACTGTTGAATGGCTCTGTTTGTTTAGTTTGAAGGCTACAGTGATAGTATTTTCTACTTTGTGAAATAACTCTGCACAGCAAAAGAAAAACACCAGTCCTTGATTAATTCTTGATTTCATCCTGGACAATTTTGGCATCCATGAAAAGTTGGACATTAGCCGAAATACACTGGGTTTTTCTTTCCCTGTGCAGAGTTCTTTTTTTGTTTTGTTAGTATTGTTTAATGTTCAACGTACAGAACTAGTGAACACAGTACACAGGGATAAGCATTTCAGTTGTTTTCTGTAAAATAGTTTAAATAATACCTAGAGTTGATGTTTGTAAGTAATATTTTAAACAAGGAACACACTGATTGTGAAAATTAGCTTTCACAAGATTTGCTTCTGTTATTAAAATAAGAGATGTGATATTCACATGGAATGAAGTCATGTTCCAGGAATAGATTGAAAAGAGTGCTTACTTCTTTTGTTTTGATTGGAATGTCTCCCAAATAGCAACATAGAATGAAATCTAGCCAGTATTAATATAAATCTAATCTAATAGCGTTCTATCACAAATGCTGTACTCTGATTGGCGATGCTACTTGCTATCTATTTTGTGATAGACAGTAAGTAGTGGCTGTTAAAAAGATGGCAGCCACTTCTTTGCATTTTTAAAGTGTCTGCAAGGAGGACTTAGATAATTTACTTGTTTGGTTTTTAATGACTAGAAGATTTATGCTAAAACAATTTGATTATTTGCTATGTGTACTAGCTGATTTGGGCTGTGCCCTCATCAGCTATCATGAGATAGAAATCTCGAGCTCATAATCTAATTGTTAAATAGAGAGATTTAGAATCTCACTTAAATGGCAAAGCAACAAAAATTTGCTGTTTGATTTCCTTTGGGTAGGTGAACAGTTTTGCTCCACCCACACACCCAAGAATTATTTTGTACAGTCTCCATATAATGTATCAGTCAATTCCAAAAGTGCCCATCGCCCATCATATTTGATCCAAAATTTGTCCCGCACGTTGGGGCATTTGACTATCAGCTAAATATTGGTTAGTGGTCGCCAGCTTAAGGGTCTTGTGCATCTTTCATGCACAGATATTCATGCATTCACCACAGAAGCCATTTCGTTCCCTTCACTTCAAGATTCTGCGTAGGTTTTCCTTTGTTTACTAAATATACAGTTGATATGCCTTTATTCAAAGTTTGGAGTGCCTACAAAAGAGATAGGGAAAGAGTTTTGGTGCACGCTTTTTTGGATTTGGTTTGAAAAAAGTAAGCAATTTTAGAAAAAAATATTATGAGTGGGGTCGTGCCAAAATGCTTCATGCAACGAAGATTTGCTATAGATTTACACTTGATTTGCCCTTTTTGAGGCCCTGAAAGTGGGGCATTTAACCATCTAAACTGGAAGCACAGCGGGGAATTTCATCAAAAATTTTCAAAAAAGTCAATTGCCCAGGGGTTAGGGGAGGGGGGGGATGGGCACTTTTGGAATTGACTGATACATAAGTATTTAAAACAATAAGGGAAAGTGGCATTTGTGATCCTAAATCTAATGTACTGCCATTTAACATTGTAAGGTGAACCTCTGGTGCCCACTCTTAGCTCCATACAGCAAGCCGTCCTTTCAAGGTGAGGAATGGGATCTATTCTGTAACAAGTTATGCCCACCATTTCTTTAGGTTTCCTTGGGGGGGGGGGGGGGGGGATGTATGCTGCCATATACTGGTAAGGGTTTCCTCTTTGTGGGGTTTCACACCCTTTGCAGAAGGTCGTTGGAAAATCTCCTGGGAGACGGTCCTTGAAAGGCTAAATTTTCAATTTTGGAGTTGTGGAGATAACTGCCGGACGAGTTTTAAATATTAACCAATTGATAAATTGACACCACCACATGAAAGATCATGCTGAGATGCATCATTTGACCAAGTTTGACGCTTTCAGATTGAACAGAGACCAAGTTATGGACTTTAAAGTTCAAAATCCATACAAACATCTTTAATTTCAAGGCTGCATCCCCCAGACCATATAAACTCTTCAAAATACTTTTCAGTTTTGTGACAACTGTAAAATCCTGTCACGCACCAACTATTTAGCCTTTCCTTTGTTCTTGTGCAACAAAGGAAATAGGAGACATCTGGGCTGGACATACATGTAGGCTACAACTATTTGGAAATAACTGAGGTGTAAATCACTGGGCTTGCCCATTTTTACGAATATCACAAAAATCGTAAAGAAATTTAAGATTTATATGGTTTTGGAGGACGCTGTCAATAAATTAGAGACATTTGTACAGATTTTGAACCATTTCTCAAGGTCCTTAACTTGATCTCTGTTCAAGTTAAAAGCATCAAACTTGGTTAAATGACCCATCTCAACGTGATCTTTCATGTAATGGTGCCAATTTATCAATTGGTTAAAATTTGTAACTCGCCCCAGTTCCCTGTGCAACTCCAAAATGGCCAATACAAAGCATGATTACCTTGATTACAATGTCAAGAGGAGTAGCAGGAGGTGTTAATAGAAAAGACACTTGTTGGAGCAGTATACATGGTATCTGGGGGTGGTAGAATGTTGTAACTAAGGGTGTTCAATCTGAAATGACCATAGGTTTATCACAGTAATTTAGCATTTTGACATATGGGTCAGGTGAGGAAAATACTTTCACAATGTTTTAAATATAGCAGAGATACATTTCCTTCAAATCTGAGAATTTTCCAGATGTAAGTATGGCAATGCTTAAGTTTTGCTTGTTTCCATGTATGTGTTGGTTAATTCTCAGACATAACAGAACCGCATCTCCACTACATATATATTAGAAGACCTGCTGAAACTTGACCATTTTACTAATTTACAAAAACTAAGGTGCACTCTCCAGAAATGTCAATGAATGATCACTGTTCTGCAAACATGACAATTTAAAAGTGAAAAGTTTATCTTGTACTTTGTAATTTTTCCCCTTCCTCATATTTGAAGGACTCGGAACATAACCAACCAATGTTGAATTTTAGGTTGTTTTTTTCGATTTTGCTCCAATTTGTCCAAAGTTTTGCATGTGAACTGCAATTTGATTAAAAACACTGTCTGGTACTTTTTCACCAATTTTTGTGGCTAGTGCCTCGTAAGAGGCCAAGCCACTATGTCACGGCCTTGTGAGTGTGGGAGAGTGTGAATGTGGGAGTGTAATTCGGAGTATCTTCGTACATTTCCATTCGGCAAGTGTTCAGAGATCAGGGTCAGCAGTCATTGGGTGGAATCGCTCAGCTCAAAGCACGCTTTTGTGTTTGCCTTTCGTCCAGCGATACAGTACAGCAGGGTTGTAGCTTGCTGTTCGTTCGCAAGAATTCTTTCCACAGGACAAAATAAGAGTAGCATAAAGAATACAGATTGAAAGACTCTTGTTCGGTTGGTGAGATGTTATGCTTATGTTGAATATTAAAACTCCACTGGGAGTGTGCATTCGCTGTTAAAATTATTTTTTATATTAATGGGAAACTTCATCCGATGATTATTTTACTTTATTCCGATGTATTTCTTTGCATTAGAAAACAGATAAGTGTTGTACTAAATGAACGAAGATTCCAATAAAATCTCCGATCAGATAACGCTGGGTATTTATATGATCTGTCTTAGGCATTCATATGTGAGCTGGGTGGGTGGGTGAGACGTTAAAATTTCTGTTCGCGCACGTAAACGAAGCGTTCTCGAATTCCAGCAAATAAGCCTGAAAATCAGCGAGATGATATTGGATAGTTTCTCGTTTATTTGCACATGGTGACGCAGCACATAGTTTGTTCAAAATTACTTTGCTCGAAGCTGCGAAGTACAGCAGCTCACAACGAAGATGGAATAAATGAGCTATATTTTTCAGAGGCTGTCGAAGATTCAAAATCTTTTGACCATGAAAATTGTCAGAAGCGCATTTCACTGGAGATGATTTCATATCTTTCTTTATCGCCGTGTTCTGCTTGATTGAACATATCACTTCACGACTGTTTGTTTAATACCTTTCAGCCAGCATTGGATATGTGAAAAGACATTTAGATGCTTCTTTTTGTAAGTGAATGAAAGTGAAAATGTTTACACAGCAACCACGAAGAGCCTATGAGTATAAGAGTATTCCCTCTATTGGCATCTGGATCATTCTCACATGCCGTCACTTAACGTTCGGAAATACGCTCTTCTAATTAGATAAAATAGTTTTAATTTCCCAGACCACGAAACACAACAAGCCCGTCTTTTGGTACTAGACCAATGTGATCAACCTAAAAGTGATCGAAAGCTTTCTAAAATCAGATAAATAAACTTTTTAGCTAGAATGGATGAGAGTTATTTTGAAACCAATGACTTTACTCACACCAGCAAAAAAATTTGTCTTTCCCGAATAGATAACTCAGGGTGACTCCATCGGCTCGATCTGGTGAGAATTTTCTCTGAACGGATGGTCGGTATTTAACGGATAGGTATACTGCTATTTATTTATTTTTGGAAAATTAGGGTACGCATTATATACGGTTGCGCATTGTATACACGGGTAAATTTCCAGAAAAAGAATCTCTCATCAGATATTGCAATACGCGCTAGGTTGTAAACAGCTTGCCTTGCGTGACTCGAGTGATGAAGCTCAAACAGCAAACAACTGACAATCGTTTCGTATCCCTTTCTCGTGAAAATGAAAAAGCTTCAGCACTAGCCACATGCAGTCGTGACTGTATATTTTTTGCTTTTGTTTTGGAGACATCATGTGTGTACAAAATGCATTTTTCCTTGCGTACACAAAGAAACCAACCTCCCACGAGAGTGGTTTGCAAATTGCATTACATCTTCTTTCAATCAAATTGCAGTTCAAAAGAAAAAATTCAGACAAATCCGAGCAAAATCGAAAGATGATCTAAAATTCGACATAGGTTGGTTACACTCCGAGTCCTTCATTTATAGCTATTGGTTTTCAACTGAGTGTTGAAAAATTCAAAAGCAAAGTAATTTCGTTTCGGGGTCTCGAGTTATAGGGGTTTTGAACGAAAAGACCAGCAACACTTGATTCAAGAGGTTTCATTGTAAGATTATCTAGCAATGTAAGAGCTTAAAACCGACAACAAAAGCATGAAATATAAAGTAGCTGCTCTCCAGAATGTTTAGCACTAAATCTCACTTAAACATTTGTTGAAAAATGGTATTCACATGATTGATTTGAAAAATAGCCTGTCATAAGTCCCTGGCATTTAGAAGCCATTCTGTTTCTGTCAATAATGTTGCACAGCTACAAACAACAGATCAATTATTCCAGATTACGCACCATTATTTTTCATTCTCCGGGAAGAACTGTCAAAACTGTTTGTTTGTGGACATACAAACGTGTGTAAAATATATCGTCAAAGGTTAGTTTGTTATTATATATGAATGAAATTGAATGTAATTTTCCGGTGCAAAATGTTATGGCTCATTAGTCCGCAAAAGTGAAAATCGACTTTGAGTTATCAAGGGTAAAAGTACAAAGAAAAGTACCTGAAGCGAAGTAAAAATCGCTTTGAGTTAGCGGGGTTTCGAGATATTGGGGTTTCGAGTTATAGGGGTTAAAATTACAGTAAATATATGACGTAAATCCAAGGGAAATCAGTTTTGCTTCGAGTTAGTGGGGAATTCAAGTTACTGAGGGTTTGAGTTATCGGGGCTCAACTGTAACTACTGTATGCTCTTGCAATATTTGAAGATGCCTATATTTACAGATTAAAAACTGAACTGAAATTCAACTGATAACCAAGCACATTTTAACAATATTGTACTTGGAACATACAAATGTTATCTGACAGGCAAATTTTGGATGAAAAAAAAAAAGCACAAAAACTGGATTGTAGTGTTACAACTTTTATAAATAACATTTCAGTGGCAACTTTTAACATCCATACAAATGGCATTAAATCTGATGCTAAGTTTTTAAAGTGCATATATTTCCTGCAATTTTCAATGATATAATTTTGTTTTTATACTCAATGCAGCACAGTTTAAATTAACTTCTGCCAATTGACAACAACACAACCATCAACTGATGATGATCTTATGCACTGACTGTCCTGACTAGGGTTCAAAAAGAACTGACGAAACATCAAATACAGCCGACTTAAACAAGGAATTCGCCACTCAAAAGTGTTGCTTTTGATTGGCACCTGTTTAAAGGCTAATATCACCATCATACCAAGCGATAGCTTAATAATGTACTAACTGGAGCCTGGATAATTACTTTTATCAGAGTTGCTTTTTAGATATGAGTCCACAGCCTTCCACAATGCAGTTATATTTCCAGCTCCAAATCCTGTGGCACCACATCGCTGTATTACTTCTAGAAAGAATGTGTCTTTGTTGAACAATGGTCTTGTAAACACTTGCATCAGGTATCTGTTCAAAGGCAGAAAGGGTCATTCATATAGCAATTAATCTCCATACTAACTGACTCACGTTTGATCAATGCTGAATTATGGGACAAGACCTATATCTGTGTCCTCAATCTGTGCACAAAATGCTCCATAAAAGATAATTTCCAAGAAACGTCAAATCA
The DNA here is from genome assembly GCA_016490735.1 of Pachyseris speciosa. Classification (NCBI taxonomy): domain Eukaryota; kingdom Metazoa; phylum Cnidaria; class Anthozoa; order Scleractinia; family Pachyseridae; genus Pachyseris; species Pachyseris speciosa. The sequence goes on along the minus strand of JAEMWC010000215.1, from coordinate 993,184 downwards.
ATATACACTTGGAGATGTGTCAAGATAACAAGACAATTTTCAGCACAGAGTTCACAGTATCATTATTTTCATCTACACCTTACTCACTTTGGGTCTTGCACATGGGATTCTGCGTTTCCTTCTGAACTGAAGCTTTCGGCATCTAACAGGATCCCATGGCTCTGAAGAGACTCTACACACTCTCCTACATCTTGAATTTCTTGCAATTTACCCTCCTAAAAGATTTAACCAAAACTATCTCTTACCTCAAACCAACAGAACAACAACAGACAACAACAGAAGTAGTCTCTTACCCCCTGAGGGGAGGCTCTCATATGAAAGGGGTGGGGATGCTCATTGGAAATTTTGAATTTATGTCCTAGAGGAGACCAATCTAGGCGTAGCCCAAGATTTTTCTGACCCCTAAAACAAATTAAGAATATACATATTAAATATATTTTTATATTTCTTTGCATGCAACCCTAAACAAGACCTTAAGAGCTACATATGACTGTGTTTTGTGCAGAGCACCCTAAGAGAGACCAATATTCGAAAATTTAAACCTGTATGTGAGATAATGAGCATCCCTGCCCCTTTCATATGTGAGTCCCACCTGGGTCTCTTACCTCTTACCTAATCACCACTACATTGTATTTAAAAAACATTAATGTGGTATAATTATACAAAACAAGGGAAAGCCATCAAACCTATAAATAAAAATAGAGCAAGAAGAGGATAGTCTTTTAGGCCTTACCATATAATTAAAGGGTTGGGAATAACCCTATGCTAAGTGAATTTTTGGGTGAAAGAGTTTTTTGGCCTGTGTTGTCCAGAAAACAAAATGCAATTTTAACAGCAAAAAAATAAATAAATAACACAGCAATACAGGCCCATCATTTGCCACATGAATACAAGCCTTCAAGTGGGAAATAAGCAATTTTTGAGCAAACACAACAACAAAAAGTCACTTAGCATAGTGTAATCCCCAGTCCTTCAATTCTAAAGCCATAAATAATGAGAAATATAAATGGATTTCTCATCTCATACCTCTGAGTAGTAAGCAGTTGGAGGATCAATGAATGCAACACCATTGTTTTTTAATGTTGCTACAGCTTCAGTGATATTTGAAGTATGAAGTCCAATATGCTGTATACCAGGCCCTCCATGTTCTTTCAAAAATGTTTCTACTTGGTTAGGACCTGAAAATAACAAAAGATACCCTTGAAAATGATGACCAAGAACTTAGTCAAGATAGACTGAAGAAGTGGGCAATGAGATGACCTGCAACTGCAGATGTACAACTAAAAATTAGCTGCTCAGCCATTGAGAATATTGACATAATCAGGGCTATCAATAGTTTTTGAAGTAGATGCAGAAATGCAAAACAAAGGTAGGGATTCCAGCTGCTATGGCATACTGTCAAGGAAAATCCCTTACTCAAACCCTTAACGATAGCCATGTACTATTGATCATGGTCTTGAGAGATAATCTGGTACATTTTTCACCATCAATATCTGTATCTGAGGGAAGGGAAAGGTAAAATGTTGTGAGTAGCATGACAATAGGCCATTTTAAAATTACCTTTGGCCTCTTTTTCAAAACAAGTCCTGGTGCTCATCTTTTGATGTGAAAATTAGTTTTCATTCACATGCAAATTAAACTCATTTTCATACGAATGGTTGAGCACCTGACCTCGCTTTGAAAAGGAGGCCAAGGGTAATTCGGAAATGGCCTATGAATAGACCTTTTTACCAATAACTGCTCAACAAAGGCATCATGTGTAGTTCCAGCTTTTAACATTAAAATGTTCACAAGCTCACTGCTTTTGCTTATTAAGCACCCTTAATGGTAATTGCCATCATCAGTCTCCTGTCACTTACCAAGAACTACTCCCCAACCTACACTGTTTACAGTTTGCTGTTTTTCTCAGTTTTCTATGCCACTGTTTAGACTGTACACCTTCATCTGTCTGTCACCATCCAATGCCGCAACTCTCAACAAGCCTTGCTATTTTTTGCATTCTTCCCATGTTGTGCTAGCAATTACAATCCATGGTGGTGTCAGCATGATTCAAGTGTACAGTCCTCACAATCATAAGGATAGAGGGGGTGCAACCTGGACACAATCAACTGGCTCCCATGGCCTGCAACTAACCTTGTCCAGGTAGGGGTTCTGCGAAAACAAACTTCACACCCCCGCCTGGTTCGTCAGTGTCTATCGTAAGCTCTGTCTCTGAACAAAACCAATACTCCATGGCTGTCAACTTCATTCCAATGCTTGCACCTTGAATTGAACTCCGCACATAAAAACCATCCGTACTTTCCTCAGAGTTCACATTGAACCTAGTGAACCCAAAGCATTTCTCGTACCACTTCATGATGGCCTGAGAAGTCCCCAGCGGGCACGCAAAAGTTATGTGATCGAAATGCGTTAAAATGCGATCATTTACAACACTTTGCTGGTTTGATGGATCCGTTGCAGGTGCAGTTACATAACTGGGGGTTTCGCGTGACGCCATATATTTGCTGTCGTGAAAGCCGGGCAAAAACACGCCACTATAACAAGAGGCATTTAGTAATGTATGGACAACGTTGCCGATAGGAGTTTGTATAACAGCAGATTCCACCTCTCCGTTCTTATCAGCCAAAATTTCTGGTCCTCTGATGATTTTACCATTGTTTCTCTCAACGATATCTACCGCCCTTTTGACATCTTTCACCTCAAGGGCCACATTGAACACGGTGTCTCTTTCTCGCGCGCCTTCGCTAAGGACAAAATTTATGGCATCACGGTTCAAAATCACTCGATTAGGAAACGGCGAACAAGCTAATACTTTAAATCCAAATTTGCGGCAAAACTGTTTCAGGCTTTGCTGTAAATTCTGACAAAGTACTTCAACATGATGCAAACGGACCACCATTTTCCCCTGCACATGGCTAGAGTCCAGTCTCCTGATCAAAGTTTATTACGCGATATGCCTGATTACGTGGGATATCTGTGGTAGCACCTCAACACTAAAAATTCGGTGGAGCGTTGCGTGATGATACTAAAAACGGCTGTGAGGGAGACTAGTCGAGTGGCGTTTTATCGTGATCACAAATTGCGATTTTTCAATAATTAACCAATCATTTACCTAATATACAGAATCCACAAACTGCGCACTTAGCGGGTCCTAGAGAGTCAGGTTTTCGAAACGAGTGCTACACAGGCTAAAGTTATTATGAAAATGTGATTTGAGAAGCCTGAAGGACTTTTTACTGAATTTGTTTCGCTTCAACGAATCTGTACGCGTTTTGATCTCACACACGCCGTACAAATGCAGTGCATTTCACTGAGCTCTGATTTGCTCGGATATTCTTTGTTGCTAAGTGAAATTTCACGCTCCATTTGTTCAGCCATTCAGTTTTATTTTTGTCTCATTAATATTCATATTTTCGATTATCCGGTCTATTCTATTATCGGACTATTCAGCTCAGTCCCCACGAGTCCGGATAATCGAGGTTCAACTGTATTTGAAAAACGTGCTAAACATTGCACTTACTTACTTCTGAATTGACTTTTTGTGAGCGTAATTTTGGAATCCCTGAGCACAATTGGCCATGTTCTAAACGAGTAAGGGTCTGGGAACGAATCCAAATTTCATTGAAAAGCAATGAAATTGAACTAAATCGATTCTCACATGAAAGCCGCCAGATAACATGCATTTAAAACTGCCATACAAATGTCTATTTCGGAATGTGTGTCCCTCCAAACCATACAGTCTCTAATTTTCACAAATTTCAAAATCATTTCTTTCAGCTCCAATTCAACTGAACAGCGTCAAAGTTGGTGAGGTGACCATTTCATGCAATGGAAACACTCTTTTTTTTCCAATCGATAAATTTTAAAACCTCGTTCCCAGGTGCTTACTCGTTTAGAACATGGCCAATACGCCACGAACCCACCGCCTCTCGCACACCCCCACACGGTCTTGACGCATGATGGGATTGTAGCACGAGCCGGTGGCGGGATCAAGTTGTTGTGAAATCTGTCGGCGAGTATAAACTTCCACGTGTATCAATATTTCAAGGTAAGAGTAGTTAAACTTTTAGTCAGCTACATCGACTTCTTCTGGTGAGATAAACTTTCTTGTGGTCGAGGTAGCTGTCTGTGTGACACTCCATCATATTTTGTACAAGTCTGGGTGATTCATCGATTGTTCATCAAAAAAGGTTTAAGTCACTTTCCCCTACAAAAATTGCGAAGATCGCTTGTTTAAATAGAGAGATAGACACTTGGATAAAAAGATTGTAAATCCGATGTAATGTGCAAAGGCCTGTCGTTGACCGTCATTTCATTGTCTGAGACTTAAAGTCTTCAAAAGTTCTGTTTATAATTACATGTACTAGGAAGTTTATTAAGCTTAAATTGGCAAGTAGAAATCCATTTCTTTGATAGATTGCTTATTTTAACCGAAAAGCACCATTATATTTTTATCAAAGCAAGCAGTAGTGATATGTAACACTTGTGTAAAAGTTGAAGGATATTCCCTCCTTGAAAGTACACTTGGGGTGTTTACATGAATGGAAGAAGATCCTACTGAACACTGGGAAGATCATCCTCGCGCCAATTATGTTTTCTGTATTCAGTTTACATGTAAAAGCTTGGCCTTAGTGCTAGGATCTTTCTAGCTGAGAGATAGGAAGATCCTAGCACCATGTAGACTACTTTTGCTCGGAAAAACCTCTAATAAGCCTCCTTGTTTTAAAGTTGTTTTTTTTTTGTTATATGCCCCTCTCTCTAACCCCCCCCCCCTCCCCCTTTGGGACATGAGATTCTGTAATGAGCCCCTTCATTACCCCCCAGTTGGTTTATTTTTAAACAAATATACACTCAAACACATAATACTATTAATACCCCCCCCCCTCCCTCCGGTATGTTTTAAGTGCATGATCATGGGTTGCTATTAGTTGTTGCAAGTGAAAAATCAAGTTGTGAAGAGCTGCCTGCTGCTACTTAAAAGAAGTTATTAAAGCTAGTGACAGGACTGTCATTTAAGGGCTGGGGATTGTGGATTTTCCCCGGCTTTTATGATTAGGAAACCCTGGCAACTCTGAAAGAAAAACAAAGCACTGACTCCAGTAAGGAACAAGAATCCCCAGTAAATGTTTTTCTTTCCTACCTACTTCAAAAATCAGTGGCAATCCTGTAGTAAGGAGAGTCGAAGTGCCCAAATTACATGTTTGTTGTTGTTGCCCATCATCTTGCTTTCTTTCTCCACTTGGTAACCACCCTGACTAACATTTCCCCATGTAAATAAAACAAAAAGTTGTTCTCCTTCTAGGATCCTCCTAGTGGTATGATCTTCCTTCCTCCATGTAAACAGCCCCTTAAGCTGCAGCTACACGAGCGATTTTTTGCCCACGCCAATGATGTGATTTTTTCAAATTTTATTGCGTCACCAATGTGCCCAGGGTGGCTACATGAGTGACAAATTGAAGGCCGTGAGCTACACGGCCAGCAATCTGTTTGATTTTGTCGCAAAAGTTTCGAGTCTGGCGACTTTTCTCTTGCGATTTTTCAGCTGTCGTATCCCCTGTGCGAGGGTGGCTGCACTTGCGATTTTCATCGCGCGCTGGCAACACGACAAAATTTGAAAATATCGCATCACCGGCGCAAGCAAAAAATTGCTTGTGTAGCCACGGCCTTACTGTGTACTTACAGTG
>JAEMWC010000215.1:970000-982500 GCA_016490735.1 Pachyseris speciosa | reverse complement strand
CTGTGAAGAGGATTTAGATAATTTACTTGTTTTGTTTTGAACAACTAGTAGATTTGTAATAAAACAATCAGATTATGAGCTTGAGATTTCAATGCATGATAGCTGATTTGAGCCAGCTGCACCCTCATCAGGTATTTCAACAAGGGGATTTTGTCTTCATTAGTGAACACCAAGTTCTAAAACCAACCAAACTCAGTAAGAAGATTTTATATAATATCCATAGCCTATAATTGGCATCCAATTTATTCATTGTGTTTACTCCACAGACAACTGTGGACAGGTTATGCATTTGCTACAACAGGAGCTGTAGCAGTAGCTTTGGGACTAAACCAGCTGACAAAGGTACGTCATTAGCAAAATGTCAATCATTCTGTTAATCTTGAATCTGTGAGGCCATTATTATGGCATTTTAGTTTGCCATGGGCTACCCCCTATTTTATCAGTATTTCTGTCATTGATTTAATTGTTGCAAAAGTAGCAGCTGTTTTCAATATCAATTGAGCAATTTGTAAAATGTAAAACCAGTGAAACTGAAGTTAATTGCTCTGGCAACGTCTGTACATCTCATCCATAGATGAGAAAAATGGCACGAGTGTTACTTACCAACTACAGAGCTAGATTGTGGTAAAACCAATCCAAAGCAACATCAGTATTATAACTTTTGACAAATGAATTAATTGAAAAACACTTTATTGTGCAATTTGCAAAAACTCCTATTTTGCCTACTTTCTTTTGTTTTGTTGAAGTTCTCACCCTCTAGCTTTCCTGTCTGGTGCTTGTAAGACTCCACTTTCTCTTGGAATTTTCTTGTGTTATGCTTAAAGTGTTCATTTTTGTCTCTTAATTTTGCTATCTCATGACAAAGAACAAAATGCAGTTTGAGCCATCTTGAAGTCACTTGGTTGGGTCATCACTTATTGTTAAAAACTTATTGTCACTGGCAAGATGGTTATATTACATTATTATCTGGACTTTATTGATTGTCGTAGTCTACACCACCTCTGGTAGGAAGATTTGTTCCATTTGCGGCAGTGGCAGCAGCAAACTGCGTCAACATTCCTCTCATGAGACAAACGTATGTTTAATATTCTGGCTCTTACTATTGGAATTATAGTTGTTTTCATTGATGAATTGTTATTTATAAAATTATTATTATTATTATTTATTTATTAATTAATTTGTTTATTTATGACTTGATTTATTTTAATTTAATACTGATTTAAACACTACCTGCTTAGATTAGAATTTTCTATTTGCTGAATAGGGTGACCTTTTTATTTATAAGATTCATAATTGTCAAGAAACTTGAAACTTGAACTTGAAATATACCAATTTATAAATTATTATTAATAAATGTTATTATCATTGTTGTTGTTGTTACTTAATTCTTACTTATGATGAAGATATGGCCCTTTCCAAATAACAATTACAAATAAAAAATAACATTGTTTTAATTCACAGAGAGCTTATGAGGGGAATTCCAATCACTGATGAAGATGGAAACAGAATTGGAGAGTCTAAGGTTTTGTTATGTTCCTTGGTCTGTTGTTGTCACCTTCTTTTAGTTAAAGCGTGTGTCATCATTATTGTCATTATTGAACATATACATGCATGTAATAAATATTGCATTCAAATTTCTTTTAATGGATTTGAATAAGGTTAACTATTTACTTGATTTTCCAGGCTGCTGCTCGCAAAGCCATAGCAAGTGTTGTTTTTTCAAGAATTGTTATGGCATCTCCTGGGATGTGTGAGTTTTTTTTTATCCTGTCTAATGTGCATGCATGTCTGTCAGACTAGTGTAGATTTCAAAAAGAGCTTGACCTTATTTTTGTACAATTTAAGGAATAATTATTAGTCAAGAGGGCTCAGAGAGGGGGAAGGGGGTAGAGTAACCTTCATTGATCAAGAAGCTGGAAAAAAAGAGGCTTCTGGATGCGTAATTTAATCCACAGGACAAGTGAAAACCATGCAATGGTAACTGTCACTGGTAGATTTCCAACCCTTTTTGCTCTCACCAGTTGAGAGTTTTAGAATGATTTAAATAATGTTCACATTATTGTCATAACTTAGTTTTGTTATGCCACTTATCTCTCTCTTATTATTGGCAGAAAGTGTACCAAATAATATAATGCCACCTCGCTGAATTACAGCTGCATGTATACACATGTCAAACACTTAAAGTGATCTACTTTAGGACACCTGGCTTTTAAACTTGGAAAATAGTACAGTCTAATTTTAAAATAGCATATTCAAATTGATCCTTATTGATATTTCAGACACCTCTTAGGGGCACCCAACGACATGTTTAGGTAGATATCTCTTCAGTGGAGGGTAATTTGCCTTGGGCTTTCGGCGTCTGTTAAATAGTGCACTCAGATTTTCGTAACTAAAACGTGGCCTAAAGAATTAGCAATTGGGAAATTATAACCCCTGATGTTTTCAGAAAGGTCATAATTGCTATTTTTGGCAGTCAAAAACACCAGCTACCATTTTTGGAAAGAAAATAGTTCCCTAGAAACTTCGTGGAAAGTTCATTTCAGCTTGCGTTTTCTCAAAGGAAGATTTTGCTCCCTAACATTTTTGGGCAATTAAAATTTCAGCTAAGGAATCCATTCAAATAGATCACATGATTCTTCTAGCTAACAAAAACACCACATTAAACAGACTTCAAACACCATAAGGTGCTTAAAAATGCCTTTCTACAACTTTTGGCTGATTTGGCTCGTTGGGTGCCCCTGACCTCTTACCTCACTGTATTGTTTCTTTTGCCTTTTTTTATTATTATTTATTTATTTTTTTTACTGATATAGTTTTTTCTTCTATCTTACTTTTCAGCTATTCCACCTATAATAATGAATTACATGGATTCAAAAGCTTTTATGAAGGTGAGCAGAGTTACCAGTACATCAGCTATCTTTGCAGAGCCTTCAATAAACAGATTGGTTGGTGATGATATGGTTATCTCACGACTCAATGGGCTGTGAACCCTGCAAATAGTGGGGCCTCTGTGTCAATGATTTTCAACATCATAATACTAGGTGGTGAGACTGTGGAGTTGGCAAGAAACAGTCAGCGCTGTGGTGTCTAAAAAGAACAGTCAAATTGAAGGGGCTTAAGGCAAAGAACAGCAGAACCCCATTAATAAGACATCAAAGGGACATGCCAAAGTGCCCATATTATCTGGGTGTCTGTATTAACAAGGCTAAAATTTGAGAGAAAATGTGCAACCTTTTTAGTTGTGGGGGAAAAGAAAAGTGCCTGGTAAAAGTGGGTGTCTGTATGAAGTGGGGGTCTTCGATTTCTCCAAAAAAGTGAAACTTAAATATTTACTGTCAGTACAACACTCTGAAAGACTGTCTTGGTGTCACCCTTTCCTTTTCTTGTAAACTACTTTCTTTACAGCTCTGTTCTCCTTCATTTGTTTGTAAGTACCTTAATCAAACTGGAGGCTAGACCCAAAACTCCCCAGTTACTTAGCCTCCAGGCTCTGTATTTGTACTTATTTAATTTTTATATGTTAATTTCTGTGTATGTGTTAAATTTGTAAAGTGCAAGATCGAATTAAAGCATTGTTGTTGTTGTTGTGCACTGTATAGTCCCCTACACAGCCATTCCTTAATTTTTCATGCAACACTCTTGCGTGATGACACCACTTATGTTACATGAGGCTCTGAGTTTTAAGTATAATCGCTTTTAATTAATAATGATTATTTTGTTGTTGTTATATAGCGGTGGCCATTTTTAGCATCTCCAATTACAGTGGGATTAACTGGGCTGTGGTGAGTGTAGTTCCTGTGCTACCTTTGTCACACACAGTTGAGAACTTAAACTACAACTGGTCAAGCATAATCTGGGGGTTAGCCTTTATATGAAGATAATACATTACTGTTGACACCCTATTTGCATTTATACTTTTTTCCAGTTGTATATGCAAATGAATTTCATATAAATAGTTTAAATTAGGTATACACTGTAGCAAGTATTTAAAGGAACAAAGTCAATCAGCTTTTCACCAATGTTAAATGCTTTTCATCAAATTTCAGTAGTGGGTTTAAGATTTATTTTTGCCAAATAAATTTATGGTGATCTTAATATCAAGATTTTAATACTTTATGCACTTAAATACATGTACTACATAGCTAGTGTCTCATGATTTACTTTTAATTTATTTAATAATGTTAGGCTTGTTTTTTATTGTTCCTTTGAAAATGTAATTGAATTCGAAGATTTTTAATAATAATAATAATAATAATAATAATAATAATAATAATAATAATAATAAATAACACACTCATATAGCCCCAGGTACACTGACTGCCCTAAGTCTACAATAAAAATTAATTGAAATAAATAAAAAATAAAATATATAACATTACCAAAAAGCTTTTCTTAAAAATAGATATCAACCTACTTATAGTTGTAGTTGTCCATTGACAGTGATAAATAATGTGTTTATTTTCCTGTGTTTGATTTTCTTTCATTAAGCTTGGTGTTTGCAACTCCTCTCTGTTGTGCAATCTTTCCTCAAAAAAGGTTAGTTGTCATAAGTGCGTTGAGATGGTTACATAATCATAAATCCTAAATTATTCAAAGCATGTGAATAAAAGGGGATTAGTTTCTAAAGAAACTGTGGTGCTGCGTCGGTGGGGGAGTGAAACACGAAAATTTGGTTTATCAACGGAGTTGATAATGTAAATTGACCACCGTACAGGGATTCGATTAGCTGACGTTTCGAGCGTTAGCCCTTCGTCGGAGCAAATCGAGGAATTGTGGGTTGTGTATGGTTTATATACAGAAAATGGAGCTACGCTATTGGTGGTAACATGGTAACGTGAAAAACAGGAATAAATTAATTGAATGAAAAGCGCTCGTTGATACCGTGGGGATTAAGAGTGCCAATTTGAAAGATCAGTTTTTGCTCGAGATTTTTAGGGCTTTCCGTGGTACCTTGATGTAGGGAAAGGCCGGAGATCGACATGTGTTGTTTACAATGGTTAGGGAGATTAAAATGCCGAGCGACAGGTTTGGATGCGTCTTTGTCATCTTTCTCAACATCACGAAGATGTTCTCGGAATCGGTCACCTAGTCGTCTTCCTGTTTCGCCGATGTATAACTTTTTGCATAATGTGCAGGTTATGCAATAGATAACATTTGCGGAGGTACACGTGAAACGATCAGTGATCTTAACAGATTGCTTAGGGCCCGATATTTTGTCAGTGTTTTGAATGAAAGGACAAGTTTTGCATCAAAGCATGTGTCACATTATCTAATTTGCATAAAAATCTGTAGACAGGAATGTGATGCAACTGTTTCCACATGACAATATTGTTTATTTCTTGAAATTGTTGGGACAATGACAAGACTTCTTTTGCACAATTTTAAAGGAGATATGTAATATAGGTCTTACGTCTTGAAATTGTGGTAACATGTGTGCAATACTTTGCCAGGAATTATATTAAGAACTGAAGTCCCTCAGCACCTAATTTTCTGCTGTAGTCTTCAAAATTCAAAGGTTGCATGGTTTCATCTGCAACGTTTTATCTGTAATGTAAAGTTGTAACAAATTTCTTCTGATTTACTGTTATAGCTCCATAGCAGTTTCAAAACTTGAGCCAGAGCTTCAAGAAATCATCAAGATGAGGGAAGGAGCTCCATTGAAATATGTTTACTTCAACAAGGGGCTATGATGGGATTAAATAAAATTAATCTTGATATTTATTAACATTATTAAATTAACAATCAGTTCCTGCATCAGCGTGCATTCATCGAGATAATTGAAGCACGCAGGAAGTTTGGAGAGCATGAAAGATGCGTAAGAATTGCTTGAGGTGTAGACGAGAGCAACTCTAGCTTCTTGAGTGCTCTCCAAACTTCCCAAGTGCTTCATATCTCAATGAACACACAGCAGATGCATGAATCAATTGTTTTATAACATTTTCAATGGGGTAGTTTAAATATTGTATGAAGAGAAATTCCCTCTGCTTCGTCACCAGCGTGCACAATAGGAATATGAAGCACACTCGCACAGTTGAATTGACTACACTAATTTACCAACTATGTTATAATAAATATTAATCTCAAATTTGTATGGCTTACTTAATCTTGTCTACTTGCATTGGCTAGAGAGGAATTGAATCCAGTTTGGGTCTTGTGTTTATTGGAGTGTATTCAGAGTGCAATCTATTGGGAGAATCATGAGAGAATGGAATCTTGAAAACTTTCACACTTTTACTTGTAAACCTTAGATCAAATCAGCTTAGAATTTGAATTTATTGATTAAGGCATAATATATGTCTTCAGTCTAGTAGATCTACTAAAAATTTAATAGATAAATATAATTTTATTACTATAAAAGGTAGGGGAAGATTTTTAATATTGCAGGTTCCAAATTTAACCATTATGTGTGTTGGATATACGTTTCAGCAGCCTCAAAGCTTGTAAGCCTTTGATAGGTCTCAATAAGAGGGATGCTAATTCAATTATTATCGCATGAGAAATCGAAAAGTGCAAGATGACTGGCTCTACCTTGGTGTAAGAACCTGTAAAACTCATGAATAACAAAACAAGGAAAACAAAACATTCTAAACATTATTATTTTACAGCAAATCAATAGTTCATAAAATAAAGAATTTTCATTGTTTTATGGTTCGTACACCAAGGTAAACCTTGACCAATGACATGGTTGAATAGGGAATGACTGTGCCAATAAGACTGGTGCTGTTTTTCATGTCATGGTTTTAGTATAGTTCAATAAACAAGCAGGAATATTGCCAAGCATTTTAAACTTGCAAAACACAAACTGCGACTTTTTTGAACGGTTTTAAAAAACTAGGCTGTAGATCTATCCATTTGTACACTACATGGCTTTATATTCTGATTTGCAACCAACAAAGGATCTGAACTACATTCCTTCTATATAGTTATCAACGTAGCACCAAATATTATTAATTACTTGGAAACGTGTGAACTTCAATAAACAAATTTCATTGTTTGTAACAGTTTGCATTGCAATTCATTATAGCCTGCACATTGTAGTCATGCTTGAGTAATATTGTTGGTTTTGATTTCATTTGAGGGTATAGAATTGTTAATCCAAGACTTAGCGAGAGTTAAAAAATCCGAGACGGAGTCTTTTGTGTTTCTATCAAATCTGAGCCCGAGAATTTTCCTCTGCAAAATGCGAGTATGAGACTCTAAATTGGTGACCACAAGCTACTGAAATCCCAATGATTCAGATCTGAATTATGTTATATAGCTTACAATGTTACAATTCGCTCTCATTCATTACGCGTTGGTTATTTGTTGCTGATAGCAGAAATAAACTAAACCGGTTGCTTTTCTTGCTTGTTGAATTTTGGGCTTCAAGCTAATACCGAGTACAATTTATGAGACTCCGAGAGCCAATTTATCAGACTTCGAGATGTTCAAATTTTTAACCTGAGATTCTGTTCATATTTTCCGAGATGCATCATCTGTATCTCTTCCCAGCGAGTACGGGTAGGCTCCGCCCCGAGGTCCGACCCCTTACCCTTTTATATACCATCTTTGACAGAAAAGGTACCCCTTTCGTATACTTTCCATTGACAAATGGTACTCCTTTCGTATACCTTCCATTGCCAAATGGTACTCCTTTCGTATACCTAAAACAGGAAGTCTTCTTGCCATCTTCATGCAGCCTTCAGTAAATTAAAATAGTACAGTTGTAAAAGGTATGTGTATTCGAAATATTTTAATGAAAGGCCCTTTTAAATACCTAAATGACAGATTTCCCTACCCTTTAATTACTTCGACTCGTGAAATATACCTGAAGAGTGAAAAAGGTACCCCTTTCGGGCGGAGCCTGCCGTATAGGCCATCATAGGGAAGTAAAACCCAGCTTGTTGTGAGGTTGTTTTTTAACCCATTACACTGCGGGTATTTCATAAAACCGGTTATACAGTAGTCCGCAAAGTGTCCCGTGGTGTAAGCTGACAAGGCTTCAATTCATTCAATTGATTTCTCGCCCATCGTGTTTGTCGCCCGTCTTTTTCGTCACTGAAATTCCTTTTACGTTCTAATTCACTACGTTCAAACGAACGTAAATCATTTTCATCTTATTGATCAAGAAAGGAAACTGGACCAACTACATGTAGGTATGGGGGGATCGGAAGCGAACCCAGGCACAACCTGCTGCACTGTCGTCAACCTGAGAAAAGCCAGATACGTGAGGCTTTTTGTCCAAGAAACAAAATCTAGACTTAACAAAATCAATATTTTCCTTCCAGAAAATAATTTCATCCTTGGTGCATTGATCCAGTTCTAACAGGGCATCCCAATATGGCGCACACGCAGACTGAGGCATAGAACAACGTCGCGTCATAATACGACTCACATTTCCTGCCACAGGACCAGTAGAAATTAACTGGCCTGTAAAAGAGGCTAGGCCTCTCAGGCAGAAATAACAAACTCGCGATCTAAAATGCTGTCAACTGTTGAAACTATTTTCTTTCCTCTACTCTTCTGTCACCCGATTTCAATAGTACCGCTGTCGCTTTGCCAGTATAACACCTATCCAGAGAATTTTTTGGTAAGGCTCTAAAACAGACTTTTCATCGTTACTGACACGAAACCTGCACTATGTAAAAAAACATCTTTCACCGTTTTGCTGAGAGAAGCGCAAGAGTGTCGCTTGCTGGCTATTCCCCTGTTCCCCAACCATCATCCAAGAAAACTGCAATGTGACTGGCTCCGTTTATCCTCCAGTGCTTCTCAAGCGGTTTCAAAACTTTAATTAGCCTGTTCCAGGTGTTCAGATAGTAAACAGGGCGCGAGATTACCGCCAGAGCGAGGCGAAAATATAACGGTGAAAAAATGGTGGCGGACTTGAGACAGGCGGCGGGAAAGAGAGTCCCCCTCCGTTTTTCGCCGCTTTATTTTCGCCTCGAAAAGGGACCGCAGTGAGCAAAGAAAAGCGCAATCACATAAAAATATTTTTTGCTGTAGTGACATCTTGATCTCTTTCGCCATAGTTAATAGAGGGAAATGGTTATGAAGCCCGGCAAACATCAAAGGAGCAAAACAAAGAGGCCAAGATTTATGTTGGAAGGTCCATGACCGTGCAAATCTTTTGTTTTGTACTCATGTACTATGCATGAGTTTCACAATGTTTATATTGGTTAGTTGCATGAACACGCTAACTACCTATTGTTATTTGTGCACGGTCAACCACCAAAATAGCAAACAAAAACATATAACAAAGGACTTTGCTAGGTTTCATAACCATTTCACTCTATTAACTATGCTTTCGCTTGAAACTTGTGGATTTGGAATGTGATGTTCACTGGAACATTTATTACTCCCCCAATGTACCAGCGTCTTTGGAGATTCGGCATGTGTTTTTTGGGGGGTAGTCTGCGTGGCAGGCGTCGAAGGGGAGGGAAAGGAGAAAAAACGAGCGGGAGAAGCGCGTGAGGGGGCGCGGGAAACTCCCGCGTTCCCTTTGACCCTTTCCCTCCCCTTCTACGGCCTGTCACGCAGGCTATTTTGGGGGTTAATTTTTGATCCAGGAATTTTTTTTTGGTTTGTGATTTTTGCCCCCATTCGCTCATCCCAGCACAGTAAAGGCAGTTCTAAAAATAGAAGATACGCGCAAAGGTTGACTCAAGGATACAGCCCTTATGGAGGCTCCTATTTAGGGACTCCTGCTCATCCCCATCACTTGAAATCCGGAGTATCCCCCCGCCCCTCCACCCCCGGACCGTGCCAAGTGGTCTGTTTGTAATAAAGAATAAACAAATAAACAGGAAAAAAGGTTATTTCACTTAAATATGTGGAAATGGTCTGGCAGTCTAGTACCTCTGTTTGCCGTGTAATAATAGGCATGGTCCCTAGGCCTGTTTTTCGGCACTTTTTCGAATTTGGAGCACTATTTTACATTTCCAGCACTCTTGAGCACTTAATTGACTTTTGAGCAGAATTTGAGCATTTTTTCGTTTTTTGGGAAACATATCAGCACATTTTTCACAATTTTCCTTATTTTAAATGCAGTATTTTGTCTTTGAAACGTTTTCAGTAAAACCGAGTAATTTTGAATAATTCCACCTTGTCGCCTGACTGGCTGACTGTTGTCATGGAAATGCACGAGCTATGATCCTTTTAAAGTGCACCTGAGTTAACTACCATTTTTTTTTACGTCTTTAGATAGCTGATATAATCCTCATATTTCATTTTCAGTCGTTTCACTCCTTTTCGTGACAAGGATTGATTATTTGTAGGGGTTTCAAAATTCCATTTTGCTTGCGGCCAAAAGGTCCCTGTGATGTCATTCGTGTGTAATGTTCAAGCGTAAAACATGGCTGAGAAGGCGAAAAAGCTTAAACCTGGAACGTTTTGCTCAGCTGGCGGCCCCGGCAACCTCGTTCCCAGGATCTCTCCTCTTCCCGCCCCCTGAAGCGAGATGGGGCGGGAAGAGGAGAGACCCTGGGAACGAGGTTGGCGGCCCCGGTAGTGAATCTTGGTAGTTCTCAGACATTTTTATTCCACGGAACTCACAAAAACAGAGTGACGCACTCGACTGAGTACACACGAATGACGTCACGACTATTCATCATTTTTAGAATTTTAGTGAGAAAGGAATATGGAACGCCATAGTGGACAAAAGTGGTCGAGATTATTTTTAAGATCCAGTTCTCAGGGTGACAAGTCCAGATGTCATTCCATCAAGCGAGATGCAAAATCTCATATCGATCTTGCGAGTTTCTTTCTTGTCGGTCGAGAATTTTTTATCGGTCGAGAAATTTATTTGTCGGTTGAGAATTTTTTCGTCGGTTGAGAAATTTATTTGTCGGTCGAGAATTTTTTCGTCGGTTGAGAAATTTTTTGTCGGTCGAAATTTTTTTGTCGGTGCAGAATTTTTTCGTCGGTCGAGTTTGGCAGTTTACTGGTCAGGGGATGTTTTCGCGCCAAAATTTATCACGCGGTATAAACAAGATGGCTTCTAGTGATGGCAATTCTGCGCGAGAAATGCTCAGACAAATTCTGGGTAGAATCGGGGATTTATCCACCGCAATTGACCAGCAGGGCTCGTCTTCAAGTAGAATAACAACCCCTCAGACAATGACATCGGTTGAAAGCGAAGTTCGTAGTGTATTTGGTGCTGGTCCACAAGGGCATCAAGCGCGTACGGCTATGCCCGAAATGTCTCACATGCCCTCTTCATCTGCCAGCGCTTCCATCCCTTCGGTTAGTACTACTCAAAGTGGTCCTTTATACACTATGAGAAGGAACTTCTCAAATTTCAGATCGGCTAACTATCGCTCTTCTCGAGGAGGAAGAAAAAGGCTGCGACACCTTCAGGCTCCTTTTCGCCGATGTCATTGTCTGAGGGGTTGTTATTCTACTTGAAGACGAGCCCTTCTGGTCAATTGCGGTGGATAAATCCCCGATTCTGCCCAGAATTTGTCTGAGCATTTCTCGCGCAGAATTGCCATCACTAGAAGCCATCTTGTTTATACCGCGTGATAAATTTTGGCGCGAAAACATCCCCTGACCAGTAAACTGCCAAACTCGACCGACGAAAAAATTCTGCACCGACAAAAAAATTTCGACCGACAAAAAATTTCTCAACCGACGAAAAAATTCTCGACCGACAAAAAAAATTCTCGACCGACAAAAAATTCTCGACCGACAAATAAATTTCTCAACCGACGAAAAAATTCTCGACCGACAAATAAATTTCTCGACCGATAAAAAATTCTCAACCGACAAGAAAGAAACTCACAAGATCGATATGAGATTCTCGAAGGGTGGATTTGCATCTCGCTTGATGGAATGACATCTGGACTTGTCACCCTGAGAACTGGATCTTAAAAATAATCTCGACCACTTTTGTCCACTATGGCGTTCCATAGAAGACTAAATGAAATCTGGTAAGCTCAATTCAAGAGAAAAAGATACGTATTACAGAAGAAGCTAAATTTTGATAAAATAAATAAGTTCCTGGCACTTTTTGTAAAATTTTTTCCTCTAAAAATGATCAGTTTCTTAAAACACCAAATTTCATACTGGACAAAAAAAATGGCTTTGCATTTTGATTGGTTCGTGACTTCGCGTGTTTCTCAGAACTTTTAGCGCTCTTTTCTGTTAAGTACAGCTGCTGACGAAAGCATTTAATACAGTTGTAGCTATACGGCTGATTGCATACAGTTCTGTGATGCTGGGTGCTTTAGAAACTATGTTTGACTGATAATTAAGAGTTTTTGTTCGACAAACTTTGTTATACTTTTTGGACATTTCAGTATTAACAAATCGAGAGTTAAAAGTTAGATAAAACTAAGAATATGTATGAACACTTGCTAAGAAATAATAACAAAAACTGCGAGCAACTTTCGTGAACTATTTCTAAATTTCAAGCACTTTTTGTAAAAATCGAGCACTATTTTAGCACTTTTTTGCCATTTTTTTGAGCACTTTTTGGCGATTTTTCCAGTGCAATCGGGACAGGCCTAATGGTTCCTTGT